>JASSRZ010000014.1:4025781-4063658 GCA_032164315.1 Malacoctenus gilli | reverse complement strand
TGTGTGTGTGTGTGTGTGTGTGTGTGTGTGTGTGTGTGTGTGTGTGTGTGTGTGTGTGTGTGTGTGTGTT
This sequence comes from Malacoctenus gilli, assembly GCA_032164315.1. Taxonomy (NCBI): domain Eukaryota; kingdom Metazoa; phylum Chordata; class Actinopteri; order Blenniiformes; family Labrisomidae; genus Malacoctenus; species Malacoctenus gilli. Next base: position 4,063,588 of record JASSRZ010000014.1, on the reverse strand, counting down.
TCAATGTGAATCCTGGCCCGATTTTTTTTTCTCTCTCCCCCCCATATTCTGCTTTCATTTAACATCGCTGGCCTTGCGAGGAAATTGCCATTGTTAAAGGAAATAATTGTAATCAACCTCAGAGATTTTTTTTCCCTGCTAAATCCCAAAGCAAGAAGTTTAATGTTCGGACTTATTACTTTAATCTGTGTAATCCCAAGCTCATTTGCGGGGATTCTCTTTAGATCTTTCCCTTCATTTTTGATGGTTTTGCCTGAATCTCCTCCGAAAAACCAGAGTCAGTCTGAAACACAAGAAAGCGAACCAGGAGACACTGAAACGCTGTGAGAGGGTGACGGTGGTCTCAACAAACATCCACAACCCCAAAGATTTGAGCGTTTAGCTCATTTTTTAACAACATGCTTAAATTAGCGAAACTGCTACAAACCAGAACGAAAAGAGAATCTGATGAAATGCAAAAATACAAAAGTCAGACATCAATCGGACACTTTTGGCTGCCATGATATCAATCAGAGATGCTCTAAAATGTCACTTCTTGAACAAGATCCCTGAAGAGGATTGAGAACACTCTTCATACAACATATAATCCAATTTACTGAACATTACTCAGCTTTTTGTCAGTATTAGGAGAGTCGTTCTATAAAGGGAACAAACATTAGAAATGCGAAAATCCAGTTGTTCTTTAAAAATGAATCATTTTTGTCGACTTAATTGGAAATATCAGTTTATTTTTTACTACTATAGTTGTTTTGTTTTAATTTTTTATCCAAGTGAAGTAAAGTGAAGTTTTGTGAATTTTGCTTTGGTCTTTTTCTCAAAGCCATCAAAATGACCAAACCCTGATCTTGTCCAACCATAAAACCCTCAACTATTGTCCTCATGTTGACTTTCTCTGCGTCCCTACAAGGTTGTGGAGTCCCCACGCCGCGAGTGCTAACAGATTTCGACCCCCCCCCACAACAGTAATAAATACGGCTTGCCGCTCGCTCTCTGTGATGGTGTGTCGGTCTGCTGCGAGCTGAAATGTCCAGGACACAGATGGGGCTCATGAATGATTAATCACAGGTGATGTAGTTCACAGCCAAGCAGCCACAACTCCACCATGCAGAATATGTGAATAATGAATTATCTCTTTTACACTCGGAGTGTAAATATGTGCAACTTACAGTTTGGAGGCAAAAATCTATAACTTCACGGAGATATTCAACAACAAAACCAGCAAATCCTTTGCATTTCCAGGTAATTCTAACATCTCCAACATGTTTACTTTGAGTCGACACGATTCTCTTGCATCTTAAGATCGATGCAGGTTCACACTGCACTGGATTGTGTCCAGTCTTCTGCCTCTCTGGGTGTTTTTATTCCAATAAAACTCGCGCCAGGAAGAACATCACCTTCCATGCAGTCCATCATATTGAGTGTGTTTGGTGATAAGCAGACACGTAAAGTGAAACGGGCTAATAAAACATGTTAAGCAGCAAGAATGCAGCCGTTTCTTCGGGTCCTGCCTGTTTTGCTGATGCCTGCCGTTCCTCTCTGGAACTACAACAGTGACCTCTAGTGTGGCAGCTCCCCTCAAGACGCCAGAGGAGGCTCGCACAGCAGTGAGACGGGGAGGCAGCGGCTCACATCCACATCAGTAGAAATATATCTTATTATTTAATGTGTCTTTCAGCGAACAACTTACGAAGCTTAAATGATTACAAAGACTGCTTTTTAGCAACTCTTTGTTGCTGATTCTGTTGCAGCCTCTAGTGAGTCTCAGTGGGATTTCCAACCGTTTGTGTTTGTTTTTCTCAGCTTGCAAAACCAGCCGGGTGGAATTCAACAGACGATGAATACCTGGGAAGATTAGCCGTGTTCTTCTAACCGAACAATGTTCAAAGCACATCTGCAGAGTTTACTATCTCATGAAGGCCAGTGATTTACTCCAGCTAGGCAAATTTACACTAAAATCTCAACAACTCACAAAAAAAGGTGAACAACGTGCAGGTATTTTACCGATAAATGGCGTCGGACTGAATCGAGGAGCTCTGGGCTGCTTTCAACTCACATACACAAGCGTACATACGACAGAACCCTACACACGAACACACACCAACGACATCTTCATGAAAACGCACTCTGCACTGCAACAAATGCCATCCAGCACCAAATCATGGCATCTCAGAAGTCCCTCGCTCTCTGCACGCACACACCACACACGCATGCATGCACGCGCGCACACACACACACACACACACACCACAAGCGCACACACGCACGCATACTTGTTCTCCACCAGCAAGCCCCTTTCGCCTCAGGCTTCCCACAATGAAATTTTCATGCAGCCATATGGAGGAGTATTGGTGATAGAGATTTACTGTCAGGGCTGGATGTCCCGCTGGAGAAAACAAGGAAGCCTGAACATATTGGCTTCTGTAAATCAGCAGGATAAAGAAGAGGAGGAGAAGGGAGGAGGAAGGAGAGAGGAGCTCCTGCATTCGTCCTTCCTGCTGCCGGGAAGTTGCAGGAGGAGGAGAGAAAAAAAAAAAAGAGTCTGTGCTGCAGTATTCAGGTCAAAGTTCACCTAAACAGGTACTGGAGCAAAAACAGCGCAGGTGTCGACCCCTATTTTTGTCCGAGTATTGTGACGGAAACGGAGGAAATGGAGCCTTTGAATTGACCACAAACTTTAACGAAAAAAGCCACGGTGGCGAGAAAGGTCCATGTTACTGCCAGCGATGCAAAGGCTTCACAAACCACAGTGACTCTTTTATTTATTACAGCAAAATTATTGCTGAGAAAACGAGAAAACATTTAAACACTTTAGGAATGTTTCTACCTTCTCAGTTACCGAAACGAGAGGACGCTCAAATCACGTAGCCTCCTTCCTGTTAGCCTCGTTAGCATTCGTACACGCTAATCACTGGCTTTCGGGAGCCTGGATGATGGAGCAAAGACGAGCTGTCCGAACGTGTAGGCTGTAACGAGTGTGTGTCTGATTCCGAGGTCGGCGGGTGTTTGCAGCGAAGCAGCTCCTCCACTTTCTTTGGAATAAAAGAAATCTCACCTGCTGCCATTAAAGCTTCACCTGAGGACAAATGGTGTAAGATTTGGAAATACTCCAATAAAACAGAGAGCACTTACTGTATTATTAAAAACAATACCTTATAAAGTCTCTTGTATTTTATGTTTAAAGGAGCTGTTTCATTATTGATAGCTGAATATTGATGTTGCTGAACCTAAAAGCACTATAAATTGTGGTTATATGAGGCTTTTTCCACCAGTTCCCGCTCCGCTCTATTTGATTCGACTCTACTCAGACCCAGTCCACACAGGGACAGATTCAGCAGAACACCCCTGAGTCTTTCACCGAGACATCTTACCTGGAGACAGATATTCTCTGAATACGCGTGAAACAATGGATTAAACTCAAGCCGTTAGTGACGCCTCTCGCGTAGCCTACATGCTCCTCGGCTGCGTTAGGTTTGTTTACATCGGTTCATCCAGTGACAGCGACTCTATCTCAAGAATCAACCCACCAGTGCATTTTGATTGCACTTCAACAAACTAGAAATGTTCCTAATGCAGTAGTATTGCAGTATTATGAGGTACGAGGTGACGCAAGCAAGATAAATTGCAGTTCCAAGCTAAAAACGCTGAAGAAACTCTCCCAACTCGTCCCAAAGATCTTCATTTGTCTTCTCTCTCTGCGTCTCTGGATCTGGATCAACACCCGGGTCAGGAGTTCAGTGTAAACATCCAGGTTTCAGCTCAAGGCCTGCCAGTCCAGACCACATAAGACCCCCATCCTCCACCCCCTCCCGTCACGTCCAGCACCCCCCACCCCCACCCCCACCCCACCCCAAGCGTCACTCAAAGACCACAACAATCCCGGCTTTGTCGGGCCGGTGATTGATGACACACAGGAATTTCATTCACGGCCGCCCCGTGTTTTGGGGTTACCGTGACGACCAGGTGAAAACAGAGTGCAGCGGGGGTATTGAGTTACCCAACCTTGATCGCAGGGGGAAGAGTGTAGGAGGCGTGGCGGGGGAGAAGGGGAGGGTGGGTTGGTGGTGGGGGGGGGGGGGGGACCAACGGCAAGGAGGTCACTGTAGAAGTTAAACAAACAGCCATCAGTGTTATCTGGGGAGATAAGCGCTGGGAATGATCCTGTTGAATGTTCACAGGTCCAGTCGATGTGTGACGGTCCGAACAGGCGACGCCGTTTGTATGTTTTTCTTTCGAGCGAACTTCCATCCACTTACAGTTCTCCCAAAAGTCACCGGCGTCGGTGCCGTCTCCGAAAATCAATCGCTGGAGGCTTAAAAATTTACCGCTGTATCTTTTGCAGACACATTACGTCAGTTTTCACACACGCAAAGTACACAAACGTGTTCGGAGACTCGAGCACACATCACTTATCCGCCTAAGTAAAGGCCTCGTTGTTCTCTCCATCACACGCACACACACGCGCTTTATCTCAGAGCACATGTATGCACATACACTGGCATAGGGCGCGCTCATTTAATGGATATAGCTAGTTGGTAAAGTGCACCATTAAGAGAGTCAAGAGCCCGAGCATAACAAAGCTCTGATGCAATATTCATGCCTTCTCATTCGGGGCTAATGCTGTTTTCCTCCATCCCAAAGCAATGGATTTGCACATAACACGTCCCCATAAAGAGACTTAAAGTGTACGTGGAGGAGATTTCCTTCGGAGACTCGATCACCTTTTTTTCCCGCCGAGAGTAATTAGGAATTTGCTTGTTCACCTCGCCGTCAGACGGACGCGAGCGCATTAAACAAGTGGGGTCAGAGCGACGCGGGACGAGTTAAGCGTTTCGCTGTACTTCCCTGAGACGGACGACCTGGAAACTGGAGGCGGTTCTTCGGCGCTGACGGGACCAAGAAAAAGCACTCGAATCAACTTTATCGCCGTAACGAGCAGATCAGAAAACCATCGATTCGACTGACGACGGACGCCAACGACATTCTGTCACGTGTGGTGGTAAGAACGGTGTATTTCAAGCCCATTTCATCAGTTTACTTCTGGTGCATTTTGTTAAGTCTTTGCAAATCCGTCCTGCTTCTCAGATCCGCTCCAACTTGTCAAGGAGACCTTAAAACTACATAAAAAAACATAAATACTGCATTGACTTTTTCTAAACCCACTCATTAGGTTCGGGTGCTTTTGCGCCGGTAAGTTTAAATGAGCCATCTCAGTTAGTACGGTCTGCTTTCACACCAACCTTTCTGAACCTTGGAGCACCTCAAACCGTCACTTCCATGTGGTTTAGCGCCTAACTATAGACTGTGGGACTCGACAAAGACCTGCGGCTGCAGTTTGCTCATGAGCATAAAGGAACGTTTCGCCTGAAGGTCGAATCACGGACGATGCAGTTGGTCCACTTTCTTCTGCGATTGCTTTTAGACTTAAGTTACAGTAAACTGGAAGGTCAAACAACTCTGAGGCCAGTTTCAGAGCAGCATAATGAGAACAAAACTCATATAGGTTGTTATTCTTACAGGAAGTGTGAAAATACATAAAGCTGAATCACTGTCTCTGCTTGGAGTCCTAATTTCGAACTATAATTCTAACAGTCTGCATCTTATTCTGCTTTGTATGAGATAAAAACCTGCAGATCGCATAAAAACGTTTACAGGAAAGCAGCAACATTCAAGATGCAACATCGGATTGGACTCACTTCTTTAAAAAAGAGGAGAAAAAAAACACAATCTGATGATAAAAGACAGATAAATAATCTCGTATTCGATGACCTGAAACGCGACTCTTAACAGGGATTTTGGCCCCAGTCCAGAGCAACAAGGAAGAAAACATGCATGGCCGTCCTGCAGGCGCACAGAAACAAAGGGCTTTTAGTGACACGCGGTGAATTTGCAGCCAATAAAACACTCAGGCATATTTTAGTCTTCATCTGCCATGAAATAAATTAATATATGAGAATGTTTGATATCCTCATCCCAGCTCCCATCCAGACATGAATTATTCACCTCAGCATGGCTACTCCATTATGTGCTGCGCCTGCCACTTAGGCTGATGCTCCGCCTCAGCTCCACGAATAGAGACATTAGGCTTCTTACTCTGCCACACACACACACAAATGCACACACACGGATATGCAATTACATATGGTCCATGTGCACAGACACAGACATACACTACGTCATAGCTGTAATAAACTTTATATTTATACAGCACATAAACACAAATGCTGCATATAAACAGGCCACACTGCAAGCCGAGTACGGCTGGAGTCAAATGGAGGGAAATGAAAGGAGTGCAGAGGCACGTCGCCGTGAAACCCGGGAATCAGACAGTGTCCTCTTTCTCCCTCCCGACTCCTAATCGGTGCCACATCGAGATGGCGTCCCCTCCCAACAGTTCACACGGCGTAACCTGTCGTTGCAGGAGCCCCAGGGTGTCATTATCGACTTCCCTCTCGGTGTAAAAAAAAAAAAAACCAGAACGCCGCTCCGTTATCAGGGGCCGCTCGTTATCAGCTGTTTGTTTCGCACACAAACTGCGGGCAAGCGTGAAGGCGCGGAAGGTAAAGAAGCGACCTCTGGCAGCCCGGACGGACGATGACAGCTTTACGGCCCCGTGATTGGAATACGGCCATCAATTATAACGCGCCGCGAACGGCGACTGCACAGAATCAAACTCACTTCTGATCGTGCTGCCTGCAAAAAGTCACACGGCTGCATGTGATCTTACATCGTGTGAACGGTACGCGCAAAAAAATAATGTAAACACAACTTTTACGGTGTCTTTTTTTTAATCACCAGAGTGAGAAAGTGAAACGGTTCTCACGGACGATGTCAAGAACATTACAGCGTCTGTAACGACAACCAGAACCTGAATCTACAGAAAAAAATAAAAGCAAAAGTGGCTCCAAGGAGAAAGAAGCTTTTTCCAAACGCGGGCACTTCCTCAAACTAAAACAGTAGGTTTCAAAATAAAAGCGTTGGCAGCTTTTGTGTTTTGTAGATGACGAAGTGATTTAATATCGCTTTGTTTTCTTGTGTCTCTCCATCGGGGGAACGATAACAACTCAGTCCAATATGATCATTTTTCAGGCAAACTGGTCAAAGTTTCGGGACTCGTCTTCTTTGGTGGTTTTGATGAATTGAGACAGAAAAAAGAAAGGCAGAAAATCTGTGAAAGATGTTTTTTTTTTCTTCTCTCTCCCCGTTAAAGTTTGGCTCCGTTTTCCGAGGACAGAAACTTCGGAGAATCGCCCTTAAGTCAGTGATTAACTTTCCTCCCGTCTGCTGCCAGCCCAGCATGCCTCTCGTTCCAATAGCACCAGCAGTGTGATGCATTACACCGCGTTCTCATTATGGCCACCTAGGGTTTTCCGACAGCTTGTACGGTCCGCGGTGAGTCTGCTCTCCTGTAGCGCTCCAAGGGTTGGGCACTGCTGCTAGCTAGTACCAGGTGTGAGCTGAAACTAGAACTCCCATTCCCCCCCGTCTTGTAGCGCCGCACGGATGGAGGAGCCAGGATCACTTTGTTTTCATCAGGTACGAATGCAGGAAGGGCTAAAACGGGCTAATTTATGTGCAACTGTGTCGCTCACGTGGACGAAAAACTTTTCCAGGTGTCTGGAGCTTAAAGAGGTCTTCGAGTCTCCGTTCTGCACATTCACAACTAAATAATTCGTCTGTTGAAACAACGAGTAGAGAAAATTGGATTCTCCGTTTTAAATTCATCGGTAGTTACAGATTTCGTAATCCGTCTGTTTCCACGACGCGTGTTGAGAAAGTGTTGCGGCCCGATCTCGTCCGCGTTCGTCACATTTGGCCGTTGGAGTTGTCTGCTCGTCGCCCAGGAAGGAGGCGGGAACACCGCGGAGGACGCTGCGGGTTTCGGGTGAGCCGGGATTCGCCGGCTCGATCTGCGGCATCACCCCATGAAACATGCATGCAATCAACAGGGTCAAAGCTCCGCCGACAGTTCGCAGCCAAACTCATCCATCACGGGGGAAACTGGATCTGCGGGGGCCTCCATTCTGGCCCCGCCGCTGACCGACCCACCCGCACGCAGCGGTCCGTCAGCAGCGCGCTAAGACTAACAGGACCGTGGAGCAGGAACCTGATCCAGGGAAAGCTTTCCTCCAACAGCTCTTGGACTTGTTCCAATCACTTTTTCATTGTTTTCTCTGTTTGTACTGTAGCCCCCCTCCCGATTTCATACTTAAAGGCATTACCTCAGCAGCGATGAGGCGATGACTGAAGCGTCGGTGGCTGTAACATTAACGTGACGCGGCGTAACCATTCCTAAATGAAAACCGAGGGACAACGCTCGGCGGCCTGCGATGTTTCACCGTGAAACCCGGCTCCCATTAATGTGGTCGGAGCTTTCAGGAGAACCGAGCGGCTCGCTTGATGTCCGGCTCACACGAAACGGGTGGAAATCAATCTCGGGCAGGAAGGTGGACGAGTTGCTTTAGTCTCTGGATGTTATTTTAAAGCCACCATTTACCTCCTTCCATAAACATGAGGCTTTCTGGTGGAGCAAATTAATTTCTCCAATTTTTCATAGAAACTGAACGAGACTAAATCCAACCCTTACCAAAAATTGTTGGCTTTTTTTTGTAATTTAAGGTAATTTTTACTGAATTTCTTATATTTTCAGGAATTTTTTTGCAGCAGAATAAAATCTCAAAATTGTAAAATAAATAAAAAAATGTTAAGAAAAGCAAAAAAAAAATTTTAGTTGCTTTGTTGAAAAAAATTAAATACAAGATGTCAACTTTTTATGTCCATAATGAAAAAGATTTTTATTAAATTTTTACCTTTTAAATGTGGGTTCTTTGGTAAAATATTTCTATAAAACGCAAAATAAGGAAAAAATATCTATATATAATATAAAAAAAAAACTAGGTATGATTGAACTGAAGATTTATTAGTTAATGGTCAACCATATGGACGAGCTGGGTGTTGAAGGGTTAACAAACATGTTTCGCTTCTTCTAATTGTTCAATCTATGTACGACTGTGTTGCGATGCGCTCCCGGTTTGATTGCCTTCCTCCTTTTTTTTTGACGCCATGTGGAAATCAATCTCTTCCTCTCCCCTTGTCACTCCCTCCTCGACAGCTTTATTCACCCCGTCGACGAGCACACATAATAAATTTGTGCCATCTCTGCTTAATGTTTATCCTTTGTGAGGGAACTCACGGAGAGGAGCCAATAAAAAAATTAGATTTACCGCTCGCTAAAAGCTACACGGAGGATTATCACCAAATTCCTGCGCTGCTCCTTTTGCTCGCCCTCCCGTACGCAATAGGAGCGCACGTTTATGGCGCACATCCTCACTCGGCGAAGGTAATACATTTCAATATGACTGTTAATCCTCTTTCCCCCAGCATGGGAAATGGCCAACCCCTTAAATCAGCCGCAACGCCGGACTCGGCGCGGCGGGAGGAAGAGCTGCAGCATCCAGTGCCCCTGGCTGACCCTCTTTAAATAGGATGTCTGGATGTGTTATGGGGGCTATTGTTTCCTATAAACATCTAGCACCGGGGCAATAACAATCGCATCAGGCCAAATGAAGTTATCCGAGAATGGAATTAAACTCGGTGTGACCCCGCTGTCTGCTCGGCTCACAGGCCCTCCATTAATAATGCCTAATCTAATCAAGGAGCCGAGATGGATGGATGGGAGGCCTGTTTGTGTGTGTGTGTGTGTGTGTGTGTGTGTATGTGTGGCAAGTGTGTATGTGTGTGAGACGTTGCGGGGTGGTTTTGATGTCTGCACGTATGCACGTGGACTTCCGTGCATGTTTCGAGGTAAGTTTCCTCCGGGCCTGTTCGACGCTTTCCGACATGTGTATGCGCACGCAATGCATGCATGCACAGGTGTGTGTGTGTGTGTGTGTGTGTGTGTGTGTGTGTGTGTGTGTGTGTGTGTGTGTGTGTGTGTGTGTGTGTGTTACGAGGGCTCAGGGTCAATGCCAGGCCCAGTGCCAGACTGGTGTTCTTCTGTTCAGCCCCCAACCAGACACAAGCCTGCTGCACTGGGCTAATGAACACAAACAGAAGACAGAGCAGAGCAGAAGGGGGGAGTGAGTGTGTGTGAGTGTGTGTGTATACGTGTGTGTGTGTGTGTGTGGATGGTGCAGAAATGGAGAGAAAGGGAGCAAAAATGAAGACGGAGGAAATGGAGGCAGATAAGACGGACGAAATAGAGAGAGAGCAGACAAAGGGGGGAGTGGAAGATGAGAGAGAGTCCGAGAGAAAGAGGGACCACCGCATGGTTTCATCCTCCCTTATCTCCTCCTTGGCGAAGACATGCACTTGTAACTGATAGACAAATAACCCCAGTGTGACTGATAACGGCTGGATGCAGATGGGCAGAGGGAGTGAGGGCGAAGAAAGGGAGGGAGGAAATGAAGAAGGAGGAGAGAGGAGAGAGAGAGAGAGAGAAATAAGGAGAACAAGGAACGAGGGGATGGAAGGGGGGGAGTCGGGAGGGGTGTGAGGGGGGCATGGGAGAGAGGATGGCTGCGAGAAACAGCAGCGGGACGAGGTAATAGAGAGAGAAAGAGGGAAAGAGATAGGTGGAAGGAGGACGAGTACGTGCTCTTTCAAACCGACTCTGATTTTCAAGACCACCTACAGCGCTCATGGAAATGATTAGAGGCCCATTTATTGAGTTTTCTGTTGCACAGCAGAGAGTGAAGCAGCGGCGCGGTGACGAACACCCTCTGCTACCGTCTCAGTTCGATTCCTCGGGACGTTTCTGTGTGGCGTTTGTATGTTCAGTGCAAATAAAAGGATGAATGAATGCTGCATTACTGGTAAAAGTTCCTTGTGACACACCTGAACAGGTTCCTGTGACAGTTCTGGCTCACTCTTGCATTTCAATTGAAGAAAATAGTCATTTGTTTGTTAAACGAGTTATTTGATGAGGTAAACTCAATCTAAAAGTATCTCTGAGAGCAGAACTCGGAGAACAATAGCTTCCCGTCCAAACATCTGGGAATCGAACGAGTGGCCGTGAGTGTTACGAGAAGAAAGAAGACGGAGGAGGAGTTTGAAAGATGAAATGATGATGATGTCACCGAGAGGGAGAAATGGACGGAGCGAGAGAAAAACTCCAAGATTTAAAGGCGCAGTGAAAAGAACATAAACAGGAAGTCTGGAGGAGGACGGAGAAGGAGCATCGGTTTAAAAGGCAGAGAGGAGCGGAGCGGCGACGGCTTCAAAAGCAGTCGGAAAATTGTTGCTACAATAATAATCTGCTTCATGCCCCACTGATGGAGAAGAAGATGACATTTTTCTCAACATCTGAGAAATCCAGACGTGGGAACTTTCAAATGAGACCCAGACCCGGGTTCAAACGGCGTCCGCAAACACTGTCGACGGTTTGTTTTAACTGACGGTGAGTGCCAGATGTGCCCGACTGCCACATGAGACGGGGGAAAAGTGTCACAAAGTTAAGTTTAGACAATAATAAACCGAAACCGAGAGTAAATGTAAAGCAATGTAAACTCTCCTTTTTTTAACTGCCTGTATAAACTTCACCTTCACAACATTGGAGTAATATGCAGGCAGGAAGCAGCCGGAGGTCAAACTCTCTACAAGGATTCGTTACTTCAAAGTTTCTTTGATTGGATCCGTTTTAAGACTGCAGGTTTGGAGGGAGCATTCACACCGGGGCTGTTTGGTTCCCTCCACTGTATAACTTTATTCCAGGCAGCTTGGTCCTCTTTCTGAAGTTTGGTGTGAAAGGGAACCAAAACCAAAGGAATGCCAGTAAAAATGGGACCCATTGATGGATGTTGTTTTTTCGATTTCAAAGACTCACCTCCTATTTTATAGGACCAGGACAGAGGTGGGCAATCCTGGTCCTGGAGGGCTGCAGTCCTCCATGGTTTCAGTTTGTCCCGGCTTCAACACACCTGCCGGCAATAAGCTGCTCATCATCAGGCTCATGTTGCAGAGCTGCATCGAGATTCAGGTGCGTTGGAGCAGGAACGCATTGAAAACATGGAGGGCTGCGGCCCTCCAGGACCAGGATGGCGCCTCCCTTGGACAAGGAGAACCTTGGGTGGGCATGAAAGTGGAAACAGTTTCTCCTCATAATGGCAGTACTGGCCTCAGCTCTCTGAATAACGTCATAACTAGGAACTTCTTTCAAACGCGCTTTTTTGGCGAGAGTATGATATCACTGACCTGCAGTGGCATGTGAACTCCTCGCTATCGTGCAAATACCCACAGATTTATTTACGCCAAAATGAGAACAATGTGTGTGCAGGTAGATCGGCTCGATCCAACAGCCAAGCAACACGTTGACGTGATTACGGATCACGCGTGACGGTTTTTGGATCGTGCAGAGTGGAGGCCGAATATTCTCGGCGAGGAAGTGATGTCGTGATTCGTGTTTTTTAGCCGGGGAAACAAAATCATGTGTCTGTGTACACACCGGCGCGCCATGTGTAACGCAGCCCGTCGACGTTACATCAGATCCAGACACAATCTGGATTCGTGAGAGTCCCAGGTGGGGGGGCGGGCTTTTGTGTTCTCGCCGGTCCGAGGTTGTAATGCGCTCTCAGGCTCGTCCTCCATCGTATCCGTCTCTTCTCGCTCGCTCTCTCTCTCCCTTTATCAGCCCCTTGGCCCGTTTATATTTATGAGGCCTTATCTTTATATCACCGCTCTTCTTTTTTATTAGATGTTGTTTCAACTGTGAACTGTGTTGGGAGTCCGGGGCATCTCTCTCTTCTATGGGAACATAATCATCGACTGACCGAGCAACAGGCGAGCATCCTGATGTCTCTGCACCTGAGCGCCTGGACGTCGTTCAGTTTGTGACCTCAACTCATATAAACCATTTTAATCAGTACCAAACAGAAAGGAACAAATGTCAACAAAGTTTCGGAGCTGATATTTTGTCAAACACGTTATCGTACAAACTGCAAAAAACGAAGATCTCTCCACAACTTCGACACGAAAGATTCAACTCAGATTCAGATTTCCTCAAAGAGTTGCACAAAAACATGAAGTGATCCTCACAATTTGTTACTCCGATCGCGCACGGATGTATCCCCGGAGCGATGGCGCAACGCCACCTGTCCGAACGTCACCCGACTCGACCACACCCGATCACAGACGATCGTCGGACTGCCAACCAACACTGAATGTCAGTTCCGAGTTGCTTTCTATCAAGCGTTCACAAGAAAACCTGTCCAGAAAAACAGTACCTACATGTCGATTGGAGATGCTCTCTAAAAATATAGATGAATATTTCACTGCTATCAATTCAGGACAACAGTGTAACTTTACACAAAGGCAAACTACAAAAGGGCAGTAGTTAGGAGTACTTGGAAAAACTGCAGTTTCTAAAGACACTGTGCATGCTAACACTATTCTAGCATCGAGTATGTAGCGTTTATTCATCATTGAGTTCAATATTGTTTTCTGGGGGTTGTCGTGACCAACATGTCTCGGACATGCTGCGCTGAAGAGGTGGTCGGCGTTGCTTGAAAAGCATTCCAGTGGGGCTGACGACTGCGGGCATGTATTGGTCATGACATAAAGCATCAGATAAGCTCAGCAAGCAGCTTACCTTGCTGCTGCTGCTGCTGCTGCTGCTGCTGCCGCTCGGCACTCAGCCTCTCCCTCCACTCTCCTGCTTCCTCTTTCTGACATAAACAACTCTAATTTACGACCAATAATATCCTGATTCAATCACCTGATTGATTTTGGACTTGTGTCCCACTAATAAATCTCAGCTCTTCTTGTCTTATTGAGTCCTCCGTTGGATCTCCACACTCCCTCACCCAAACACACACACACACGCATGCACACATGCGCGCACGCACACAAACACACACACACTCACTTATATATAGTCTAATGGTATTAGAAAATCAAAGTCCCTCATTTTGTCTCAGTATATCCGCAGGGCCTGGTAATAGATCTGGCTGTGCTTATATCCGGAGGAAGAGGAGAAGGAGGGGAGGTTGAGGAGGAGAAGGAGGAGGATAAAAGGCAGGAGGAGGAGGAGGAGGAGGAGGAGGAGGTCTATGGGCAGGGGGGGGATGAAGAGAATTAAAGGGAAGAAGATGAAGAGGATATAAAGTGATACAGAAATGGAGAGAGCACAAGAGCAGCAGTCACACAGTAGGAAGTTAATCGGGGGTGCGGAGGGTGCAGAACATGAGGACTGAGGCTGAATTCACCGAATTAGGACGTCTTTATCTGGTCAGTAGAGGAGGGACGGGAATAGTCAACCGCAGCGGGCGGCGGTCGTGAGATTTTCTGCTCGGAGATAGACTTTAATCAGCTGTGACTCTTCCTGCAAATCACTGCGGACGCAGGCGTCACCTAAATACGTCGAAAACAGGAATAGAAACTGTGCAGGGCGGGATAAAAAGAGTCACTGTTAAAGCCTGAGTCCACCAGTCAGGAAAGATCACTATATGGGAAAAAAAACTGTTTATTTACATAATTGCTTCATAATTTATTTGTTTTTTATCCTGCGGTTCAGGGAAAGATGGGTTATTCCCTGGCCCTAAGCCTCGAACGCTCCACATGAGGCCGCGCGCAGGAACGTTAAGGAGATAAGAGGCCCGACGCGGGTGGCGTTTCACAATAAGAGTCACTCAAGGTGCTCAGTGGCTCAACGTCGTCGTCACCAGCAAAACCACAAAAGTGACTCCGAAGCACATTCAAGGGGTTTAAATATCAAAACAAGCGAAACGAGGTGGACTGGGAGCAATGAAGAGGTTTAAAACGAAGCTGTTTCACACGAGGTCGTAAAAAATACACTCAGCTGTTTCTTTGACTCGAGTGGAAAGAATAAAAATTTGGAAATTATGTTTTAATATCTTAATACAATCAAAAGCTGACAGAAAGAAAGGTCTTTTTACACTTGATGTGGGAGGAGAAACCCTTTGACCTGTCAAACGACGACTCCTGTGATCCGAACGTGTCGTTTCTGTTCTGTCCTGCAAATTTGCGTATCTCAGACTTGTTGCTCTTTGATTATCGGGATAAGTTAAATCATCTTCTACTGACCTTCTTCGGGAATCACCGCTCTGCATTTACCCATATTCTTCAAAGTTAAACTCAACAAAAAACAGACTTCATCTTTTGTGCCTCTTTCACGATCGCTTTCGGACCGATCGGCAATCTTCCATCACTGGGAAAACCGCGAAGCGACCACATCGACACCACTGAAGAAGAGCAGCAACTACAAGCAGCGATCGCTGAGTTCAACATTTCACAGAGTTGAGAAACGAATCAGAGAAAACGAAGCGAATCAGAGACGAATCAGATACGGAGCTCGGACGGCGTCACATCTGCAAAGTTTGGCTTCACTGCGGGATGTGGCAAAGAAAACAAAAACTCGGGATACAAAAACACATCTGACTCTTTATCAAGTTCTTTATCACACTTCTGCTGTGTGTGTGTTCCTCTGCAGCCTGACAGAAGTCCACAACCTGCGAGTGCAGGTGGAGTCGCTCACGTACGCACACGCCAACACCGTGAGCGGCGTAATCACATCCGAACTGACAACCGTGTATTTATTCGCCGATCCTCTCGCCGCGCGCACCTCGTGGCCTTCTCCCCCCCATTAATATAATTAAATCCTATTACAAACTTTCCCTTTGAAACAAATTAATTAGGATGCTATTATTTAGCCATTGAGAGGTTAATGACCACCATTAGTAACAAAGGCTACATCCACCATCATCAGCCAAACCTGGTTATTTGGTCCATTTTGGTTATTTACTGAGCCGGAGATTGATGGCTCCTGATACAGCCAGCGACGCTAATTAGCTTTTAAAACATAACACACTCCATCACTGCTCGGGACCGCCGCAGCAACGAGGGAACAATCCCATCATCCTCTGCCTTCGTCACAGAGCAGAGGACGGAAAGAGAGAGAGGGAGGATGTGGCGAGGACGCGGTGGTGTGTCTTCACTGCATAAAGGTTCGATTCAATTTACAGTCGAGTAGGAACTCCGAGAGAATAAAACCAACGTGACGGACTTCGTATTTGTTTGATTTAACTCGCTAAAACTTCCAAACCAAATCCTTCCACAGTACATTGATAAAAAAGCACATTTATGTAAACTTTAAAACATTATAGCGTCAAAAGAAATCGACGATGACAGAGCAGCGCACGATGCTAACGCCACAAAATGAATTTAATAGAAAACTGTTGTTTTCTGCATCAAATTTTGAAGATATGGGTCGATTTGAGAAGAGAAACGCCAACACACGAACCGCCGAGCTCGTAACATGTTTAAGAGATTATAACATTTCCCTTTCTCCTTCATTTCACACTCCGGAGATGAATTAACGGAGGGGCGTCGCGATGTCATCGAGAGGACAGCGGGAGGTGGATGTCACGCCCAGCGCCCCGGGGGGCGCCGATTGGTTGGTGGGTTGAGCGGCGGCCAATGGAGAGCAGGGGGATGAGGAGACAAGGGGGGGCGCTGGATGAGTAACAGCTCCGCCACGAAAGGGCATTCAAATGACATTGTGGGGATAACAGAACTTATTGTGAAGCGTTTACACTGCGGGCGATTTACGGCCACTCCATAAATGTTTATTAGCTTTTCCTCTATTTATAACTTCTGAAAATCATGATGGGCCTGACTGCGCCCTTGTGTCTCTGCACTTTTATGATGTGGGTGAACGTAGCCTGACGAGCGCCACAGACGGACGCTTGTGTGCACGGATGTGTGTGTGAGTCTCCATGGGTTTTATGTATCTGGGGGTTATATGTATCTACAGTGTATTTGTGCAGATATTTCCACAAGACTCGTGTGTGTGTGCGCATCTTTTTATGTCAGTGACATACACCGTCAGCCTCTCTCTCGCTCACAGCTGTCCCGGAGACGTAAAGTTTTTAGATGGATGGCTCCAACACGCTTTAATCTCTCAGCGTGTAAATCAGCACGGCTCCACATCGGGTGGAACGTAGATATGTGACTCTTAAATAAGCTGGAAATCCGTCAGAACAGGACAGAAGAAGGTGGAAAACTCGCTGCTCCACTACTCTTCTACGCAGATGACTGAAAGTTGTACTGTAATCGTCAGTCTCACTGTTACATGACTGTAGATTACAGACAAGGGGGTCCGAGGCTTGGCCTTCTCAGACTACAAAGCAGGCACTGTCACAATAAAAGAAAGGGTCTGTTTTTTATGTCTGCTCAAGACTTTGTTTGAACTGTGCAGTTTTATTTTGAAAGTGCCCGCTTTGTGCATCTGTACATTAGTGTAAGTGTTTGGCTTCATTGTAATGTTTGGGAACTATATCTAAGAGAGGCACAACATTATCTTGGAGGGCTCCCTCAGCTGACCTACAAATTCTTTGTTCATCCCGCCAGTGAAAAAGAGCTTTTAGCTTATTTAAATGTCACAAAAGCAGCTGGTTGCAGAATACTGAGCGGCTGCTTGTGTGTGACGGTTTACCGCGGTGGAAGCGTCGCCTCTGAATCAGACGCACTCCTCTGCTCCACCTGCTTGTCATGCAGGAGGGATTTCTACAAATTGAGCCGGCCGTGTGATTTTCCCTGGCCACCTGCCTTCAAATGTTAATCACTTGCTCAGGCTTTTTAAGTGTGGGCCAACTGTGGTCGCCCGTGACAGCAGAGGTGTAACTTTATGAAATAATTACTTCACAGGCCCTCCGAGTATGCCGAGGTGCTGAAAATAAACAGCGCTGAGGGGGCGGAGCGGCGGGACGGCGAGAAGGCCATGTGGATGAAATGCTAAACGTGCGCCGCTCTCCCCCGTCTGTGGGAGGCAGATTTATGGGAGATGTTCATGACACGGCCGCAGCTCGGAAGGAGCTCCTCGCTCTCGCCTCCTCGCTGGCCTGTCTCCCTGTGACTCCCCCCCACCCCCCACCCCCCACCCCTTCCTCCGATCCCATCAAGGCCGCTGATCCACCTGCCAAGGAAAGGTCTGGATGGCGGCGACGCGAACAAACGCGACGCTCTCGGCTCAGACGTTCCGACCCGACGCGTTCCGTGGCGCGGCTGCTCCTGGCGCGGACGCCGTCCAACGCTGATCTCGCTGTCTGAGCTCGGTTGAGTTACGGCGGCGGAGAGCGCGGTGAAAAATCATCAGCGACTCCTCGTCCCCACACAGGAAATCAAAAGACTTGCAGACAGCATTATCAGAGCTGGAGTCCGACCAATCCGAGCGCTCTGGAAATGTGGCAGACGGCCGCTATCAACACCGGCCTGGCTCCACTTTGGGAGCGAAATTTACAGTTGCCATAAACTTTAATAAGTTTCTAAATGGTGTAAAATCCTGATTGATAGGGTCTGCTTGTTGTTTTTTCATTCCTTGACTTTAATCCGATACCGTTTGATGTATTTCAGTTGAATTCTGGGAAACAAGCTCAATCCAATGAGGACATTCTGCTCCTGTTCCCACCTGCTAAGCCCCGCCCCCTTACACAACAGAGTTGTGCTTTACCCAGAATGCATTTTGGAGCCAATTTACAAGCTGTAAGTTAATCGTGAAGGTTTACATGAAACAGTGACTTGTGCAAGATCACTTTTAGCATTTTCCTGCAGTTTACTTTTTGTTGCTTGTATTTTCTCCGACTTCCAATAAAGTTTGTAACAGATCGAACGCATCACCAACAATTAAGCCGTGGAAAGAAATGGATGATTCTGCATACGAAGGGGTTTTGCTTGAAGATTAGGCTAATGGTGTGTGTCGCACTTTCTTTAATCACTGGATGCATGAGATCAGACTTATTAGGGTGTGTCGCGCGAGCGTGTCAGTGATTATGCATATGATCACATGTCAGCGAGAGCCAACAAGTATGTGCGAAGCGCTCGGTGCGTTTGCGCCGGCGAATGCGAACACGCACTCGTGTATCTTGGTGAAGAATGTGCCTCTAATTCTCGTTAGAGCCCTAATGCAGCCGCGGGTTGACAGACTGCCTCAGCCCACCGCCATGTGCATTAAACTGACTGAGGGAAGATAAACGCGCGGCGCCCAGATTAAAGTGACAAATAGACTCTGCATGCAAAGTGGCAAAGGTAAATTGTGTTGCTAAATGCGAGCCGAGACAGTTTCTGCGACTGCGCCGCGCAGACAGTCGGTGATAAACGAGGGATAAGTGCTGAAGCACCGGCGCCGGAGCCACTAAATTTCACCCGCTGCTCTCTGACCTCTTATTTCCCTCCAAAAAACATCAGCAGCCGAGCGAGGCATCGTCTGTAAATCAAAATAATGCATCGACACGCAGAAGTGCTTCCAACTTTAAATGAACCGCTTCCTCCCCCTCAGCCGAGAGCCGATCGGCGGCGCGGAGTCTTTTCGGACATCTCGCGCTGATGTACGAGGCACGCCGCGGCGAGGCGACCGCAAGATTCAGCGCGTAGTTTTCAGTTTGTACACTGAACTCCTAAAGAAAGTGACAAGATGATGCGATGGGTATAAGTCAGTGAGGGAGGAGAACATCGTCAGCGACGACAGGTTGGATCTGAGGGTCGTTTTTAATGCGGCACGGACGAAAAATGCCAAAGCTCATCATTGAAGATGTATTTTCACAATAAAATGTGCTCAAAAAGAGACAACGCCCACCTGAATCATCAACAGACAGCAGGAAACCTGTGCAATCAAAGAAAAGTTGCACGTTTTCAGTGGTAAATTTCGATGTACTTCGAACGGCAGGTCACTGCGTGTTCAGCGCCCGTATACGTTTACCTGAAAGACGGCTCGCAGATATACATATCCACACGTAACCGACTGGTATGTTGTGGCCCGCATGACACATGTTTCAGTAGCCGAGAGCGCGCCGTAAACCCAAATTCATGTCTGCGTGTTTTTCCTCTCACATGACAAGTCATGAAACGCGCTCCCAAATATACACCGCATTGGACACACAAGTCGACACGGGGTGGGAACGCCGGTTCGAAGCTTCACTGGTGGCGACTTTCCAGATTTAACTTTCTAATTAAGCTATACTTCAGAGAGATGACTCACGTGTTCATGCCAGCAAAACCCCAAGGAATATGTTTCAAAATAAAAGCTTCTCACTGCCACAAAAGAGTAAACTCAATGTAACCCAAAAAAAACCTTATTTGTCTGTCCAGCAGAATGATGCATGAGTGGTTATTGCACATCTGCAGAGATTTCTTTGTGCAACAAACTACAACAGTAATAATCAAAGGACTCGGTTTATCAATTTGGGTTGTTTTTATATTGATTTTTAAGCTTATTCGGGACTTTTGTTGTAAATTTAAAGGTTTTTGTGATGAATGGTTGACAAGTTATCACAAATTTAGCATGACTATAATATTAACCAATAAGCAGACTTGGACTGCACCTCAACACTGATACTGACTGACACTGATACGGACTTTTCAAGCCGTACAATAGCAGTGGTTGTATGTAATTTACAGATAGTACTGAGGTGTTTTTTCACGAGTCAAGAATAACAGAAGTTTTTGTGTGACGCTCCGCAGGAAACGCTGAATCATCAACAAAGTGTGTGGAAACGCGGCTCCATCGCTCTGCCTGTGGGGCACCGCATTACACTGAGCTGCACCTGTGCCTCCCCCATTCACACTCACACACACAGCAAGACAGAGAGGGGAGGGAGAGGGGTGAGAGAGAGGGGAGGCTGGCTCAGATGTTACTGGAAGAAAAAAAAAGGAACAAATACACCAAAGAAAGAAAAAAAAACAGCCGGCATTGACCGAGCACTACACAGCGTGGCAACACGACTCCCTGGCTGCAGGAGTAAAAGGAGCCGCACCGGTCACCTGCAGCTGGAAGGATCATTAAAGATGAATCACTGGTGTCGGCAACAGTTTCCAAAGTAAACAAAAACACAAGATCAGCACAATTATCAGGTACAAGAGATTTCCATGAAGAATTGATGCCGAGAGACAGATCGAGTGACGGGGAGGAGACGTCCAAGCAGAGGTATAAAAAAAACACGGCAGAGACAAGTCGAGACGGTGTAAATGTTGACAAAAAAGTACTCTGACAGTCTCGAGCTCTAAAGTAGATTACAAAAGAAAATATGAATACTTCAATTAAAAAGAATAATTTGAAAATGATGTTCGAAAAAAAATCAGATAGAAAGAATGAGTGAGATTGAAAAATAATCTAAAAAATGTGATAAACTTGAATTATGACATAATTTCAACTCTTTTCCTGAGTTGTACAGAAGTAAAGCGACGAATTTTGTCCCTGGCCGCATTATTGTGACAATCTGTTTTCCTGAAGCACCTCGATTTTGTACTTTAAGTTCGCTACACATCCGATAACCAGTGAAGCTTTCAGCACAGCTGATCTCAGACCAGTAAAATGGCTTTCAATGACTGACACAGGGCTCTTATTCGCTCTCCGCTGACACACGAAATAAAACGTGTTCCCGCACCCAAAAGGACACTTGGACCTGCATGTGTGTGTGTGGTTTCCGTGTTTGTGCAGGAGAAAGGGCGCGCGCTCCTCCGTGCTGCGCGGCCGGCATGTTGAGTGTTTATATGTTTCGACGCAGACCTGCCACTTCGGCCTCCGGCGCTGAAACACGAGCCGGCAGAGCGGAGTTTACAATCGGCGCGCGGCAATCACGGGAGCAAAGGCGAGTGTCTGACCACATCAGTGCGGCCGTCCAAACATAAACACAGTTGATTTAAGCTCTGATATGAACGAATCAAACGGTGGATGAACTACGTTTCACTTCTGGCCTTTGGACATGTTTTGGATTCCTCCTCAGAGAAGCCATCATCTTCTCTTCCTGCATTTTGACCTCAAATAAGCCACTTGTGTTGTTGCGTTTCACTTAAATCTCAGCAATCAATTCATATTTTGCTTTGACTTTGGTTTATTTCAATAAATTGAAGAGATTAAAGTTTGTTTTAGTTGTTCTGGGAATGAATGTTGAGTTTTGACTCCCTCTTAACCTTTACTGCGTTTGTCTAATTGATACTAATGTACGTCTTTGATTTTCTTAGTTAAGGCTTCGTTTATTTTGAAATTCATGTCGTCGTCATAAAAAAAACCTACAGGCTGCCTCCCAGCATTAAGATCGAAATCTGGAGGTTTAAAGTGGAGCACAATCAGCTCCAACGTGTTGACGAAGTTCCAGCAGAAACTGGCGAGCCAGATGCTGCTGCAGTCGTCTGTTGTCGGGGAGATTTACAGCACAAACTAATGGAAGTTTTTGAAGCAGGGAGAAAAAAGGAGGGCTTCCATCAGAAAACTGGGAGGGGACTTAATCTACGACGTTTGGAGCGAAACTATTCCACCCGCCCCCCCCCACCCCCACACACACACTTTTGGTTCAGGCGGAGGGGAGGGCGATATAAATCAAGCGGAGGGCCTCCATCCTCAGGGCCCGGTGAGCTGAAACCCAAACCGAGACGAGGTTAATGGAAGTTCACCTGGAGATTTATTTTAATTGTTCCATTGTAATTTCTTCAACTCAAACAAAACGTCTCCTTTGTTGAAGCCTCCCTCTGAAATACGCCACATCTGTGGCGGAGGGAGAGAAAAAAAAAACGTAAAGTGTCAAAAGGAGCGTTTTCACCCCTCACGCTTTGGGTTAGATTAATAAAGTGATGTCGTGTTTGGCCCGGTGATTAAACGCCTGTTTCGGGCGGCACACTGGGAATTTACTCTCCGAAGGAAACGAGAAAAAATATGACAACGCGGTGAAAACTTCCAGTGGGAGGAGCCAAATCTGAGCCACACATTTTCTTCATTACATCTTCTGATGATTCTTATCAGTTGTTGCCTGATTTCTCTTCAATTCATAGCAGTGGGAAGACGTAATTTAGAAAAACACAACGTAATTAATTACAACCTTTGTAAATAATTAATCACAAATAATTGCCTTTAAATCACGTACTCGTAACTGACACAAAGAGCAACGCTTTGATGAATGGCTGAATGATTAAAGAAAACAAACGTTTAAACATTAAAACCTGTTTTTTATTCTCTAAGTTGTTTTAAACTTCTAAAGGTTGGAAATGTTTGTCGTGTTTGAGTTCAAGAAGAGGTCAAATAGTCGATATTTAATGTTTAATTAGTTGTAGCGTGCTTTATCGTGAGACTCTGACGACTTGCTGTGTTGCCAAACTAAATTTTAGGTATTTTTTGAGCTCTTTACGCTTATCAGATGGTTTTTTTCCCCAAAAAAATGACTGTGGTGTCAATTATTTAACATGTTAAACAAGTGACACAAACTGATCATCTGTTTGTCGGGTTTCTCTTCCAATCAGAGTGCTGAGAAACGTTTGTTTGTAGTATAAGAAATCAACAATTAAACACATATGTTTCCATTATCGTTGTCTCCACTTTCCCCCCCGACATGTGACCGCGTTGTCCAGCGGATTCCAGTCAACGGGCCTCCGTCTGTACTGTAAGTGAATATAATTACTCAGCCGTTACTGTAAGAGTATCCGTTTAGTGAAACCACAGAGTGCTTCGCCTCCCTGTGGGACACTCGCACTCTGCAGGAGCCTCTTTCATGCCCTTCATTGGATGACAAGCAAATTAATTAATCAACAAGAATTACTCCGTTTCAGCAACTTGTAACAATAGCACATTTAGGTCGAACGGATCGCGTGTACATAACTATTAGACAGGTGCAACATTCCCGAGCGCGCCACAAAAGGCCGCCTCCCGCCCTTGTTCAGCCAGCCGGGGTTCGTCCTTGATGGCTGCCAGGAAACCTAAAGTATGGACGAGAGTGAGGCGGTCCAGGCAGGCGGTTGCAGTGTGAGTGTTGGCCAACAGGAACTGGCTGGTAATCTCCTCCCGCCCCCCCCCCCCCCTCGCCCCCCATTCCTGCAGCTCCCAGCTGTGCGGGGGCCTATTTTAGACGTCCAAATTGCATGCTGGGATACACTGACACCCCGTGAGCGGCGATCAGCATGTGTTGCCATGAAGGAGTGTGTGTCAGTGTGTGCACGGCCGAGCTGGGAGCTGATGATATAAGTACTAATTATTGGAATAACCTCGGTGCCACCTGTCAGGCCGCTGTGTCACGCCAAAGTACCACGCCGAGTGATGAAACACTCCGACCTGAACCCCAACGAAAGGCTGACAGCTGATGGAGCGCACCGACACGCACGGCTCTTCTTCTTCTACTGCAGCTTTTCTCATAATGAACACTTCCTGTTCAGGCAATCGCTGCGTAACTGCAGAGATTCGCTCCGGTGCCGGCTCGGGGCAATTTGATGCCCTGGGTGGGATTAGGGTGAGTCACACCGCCACAGATGGACCACGTAAACGTCATCGCTACTGAAAATCCGCCCTTCCATCCATCTATCTTCAATACTAGTTTTATAACCTGGGATCAGAGCTTGATGGAGACAATTCCAGCTGAGAAGGGGTGAAAGCAGCAAACGACAATCAAACACACACCGAGACCTAAATATGAAAAGTACCACAACAAAAACTCGACCCGAAAGACCCGCAAGACCCCTTCAAAGATTGGATGACCCTGGGATTGAAGAAACCCTGGTGGGCTCACTGGGAGTCAAGTGTGAAAAAGGCCCCAAAAAATGGACTGAGACTGTTTCAAAAGCAACTCGAAAGTCCAATTCTCCAAACACGTCGTCGGTTCAACATGGAAGTTCAACTGGAATAACAATCCAGGCCTGCGAGGGTTTCACACTCGTAACCAATGTGAGTCCTGACCACTGCCTGTTTGGACGCTTTATGACACTTGAAAAGCTTTTGATGAGCTCCAACTCGTGAAACGAAGCATTGTGCTGCATTGAACCCAACACACTATGGAAGTGGTGACATTTATGTTTATTATTCCCAAATGCAACTCGAACGGCGTCAAAGAGTGTTCTGGTAGATTTGAAAAGAAAGTCCCTGAAAGTCCTGAACTGGCTTGTGAGGAAGACGCCAAACTATTTGCTGCGTCACAAATCCGTCCGGGAGTCGTCACCCTTGCTTCGGGATCACTCTGCTCCTACTTACATCCAAATCCTCGGCCACACTAAGTACCGGAGCTCATGTAGCTCACGGCAGCACGGATCTGCCTTGGCTCTTTAACACCTCCTCCTCCGGCCGGCCGAAGCGCTGAGCCAGCGGGGCCACGCTGACGCGGAGCCCCTTTTAACGTTACGGCTTTAAATCTGTCAAATTGTGCGGGTGTCTTTATCCTTGGTGGACTTTTATTGAACATTAGCAACGACCTCGACTTCCTGTCTCCCTCCATAGAAGTCTTGGCTCTCGTTGCACCTTTTATCCACGTAAATAAACAAATCTCGTGAATAATTTCCTTTTCTTTTATTGTTTTCTTCCACATTTTACCTCTTTTAATTTCCGTTGATTCCAGGACAGCTTTTCTCTCTCGTTTCAGATCTTTGAAGCTCGCTTGCTTTATTTAAAGTCTTTAAAACACTGAATTTGCTGCTTAAATTTCCGTAAAGTTTTGCGGATCAATATTAAAGGATTAAGCAAAAGTTTAAGTGCTCATTGTCAGCTCATCAGGAAATAATTGTCGGCTCTGCCGAGCAGTTTGGGATCTACTGAGGTAGCGTCTTATTCAAAATACACTATCAGCCAGCAACAAGCTAAGTTTATAATCCGCATAATCAAAGAAACATCAGCTGACTTTAGCAGGTCTTAGGAGGACTTTAATAGCTCCAGACGTGGTTCATCGAAAGATAGGAGACCAAATGTTTCAGTGACATAATGACTATTCTGGTTCTGCCGTCCCGCCTCGGATACGCGCTCCGTATAGTTTTATGAGACCTCTGTGACGTCCGT
The DNA here is from genome assembly GCA_032164315.1 of Malacoctenus gilli. NCBI lineage: Eukaryota > Metazoa > Chordata > Actinopteri > Blenniiformes > Labrisomidae > Malacoctenus > Malacoctenus gilli. Next base: position 4,037,844 of record JASSRZ010000014.1, on the reverse strand, counting down.
GTCACAATGACAACTTTACAGCTCCGCTCGCGGGCAGACAAACGGGTTTAAGTGTACCCGCGACCATCCCTGGCACGACGCGGCCCAGCGCCCAGCGTGCCGCCCGGGCCGCGACCGCAGCGTCTCCCGCGAGAGAGCGACGGGACGACGGCGCTCAGAGGCCGAGACGCTGATATTTCACACGGTCTTGATTTCCTCCCCCGGCTAAACAATGTCGGGCTGGCAGCCATGTTGGAGCGGTGACCGCGAGGCGGGATAGGTGTCGTGAGGTTTCATTACCTCTCGCACAGTTTAGCGCTGGAGAGCGTTCGGTGTTAATGGCTCCCCGGAGTAAGAGGGGTGATTCAGACCGACAGCATCCAGACCGTAAAGTCGCCACTGAAAGCATCTTACCAAACAAGGACGGCCTCTTAAAACGCGGGGTGTCGCTTTCAGCACTCATGTGGCTCCGCTGTGACACAACAAGCTGCTGTGAATATACTTCTCATGACATAAATCTTCTTGATTCACCGCGCAACAAGTTAATCATGTTTTGAAGACAACTAACACGTGTGAAGTTTGTCAAAATAGGAAATATGGACACATGAATCTACTGATTTACCGCTATCGTGATTTACTCCTGCTGTAGTTTCCAATCTGGACTCTGGGGGGCACTAGAGATCACAGGAGGGGGGCTTTGTTTATTCTTAGGTTGCCAGAGGAAAAAAAAAACAAAAAAGCAACTTAATTGCAGCCAAATTTCAGCCTCTACTTTCGCTTGATTGTTTTCACAAACAAGTTTAATGTCACATGATGCCATTTAAATGCGATACATCGGAACAAAAAACTGTCGGCGCTTCAGAATTTCACTCCTCTGACCAACGTTTTGTGTCATTTCCTGGGACATCGGTACAAAACAGTCTGCTGATGTCACATTTTCTGGCTGAGTTGGTGCCATAAAGTTACTAGCAGAAGGTACTACGACGAGTGACGAAACTAAAAACCAAGTAGAGTTGAGTCGAGCCGAGACCAGTTGCGGAAAAGTGTCGTTAGAAGCTTTCTCGTGCTTCCTGTTTTGTTTTTTGTGTATTTACATTGGTGGGAGTCATTGGGGATCATGCAAATGACTGGTAAAGCCTCTGCTCTAATACATCATTGGCCAAGCTCAATGATAACTAACCAGATAACTACAAACCTTGATGATGTTGTTGAGTCATCCACTGAGAAAGTTGAATGTATCCTTTGATCAGCAGCGTCGTTTGGACAGTTCAAAGCCACCAAACCTTCATCTCTACTTCTGTCTGTCTAAAAAGCAGCTTTCAGCACAACTAAACTAATATCGGCTTTAAGTTTCGCCCCGATGGCACAAAGACGAACGCAGCAGGTCGGCTCATCTGCAAGAATGTAACGAGGTTTGGGAGACTCGATTACGTGAAGTCTAAATTTAGCCGAGCAACTTATCGAATCAAATGGAGGAAGAAGAAAACCACACAGAGTACAATCAGAGTTTAGGGCTGCTAAGACCTATTATTCAATAAGAGAGTCCCGACGTAATCCAAAGTGTATCCAAGAAAATTTGCCGCTGCGCGCTGATGTTCCTGAAATTAAATCTGTCTTATTTGCTTTTTATTCGTATGCCTAACGTGCATGTGTGTGAATAAATATATGACATAATTTCATTGTTCTGCTTCACTCTGCTCAATTTGTGCCCACAAAATGAAATGAAGATCGTGCGCGCGCTTGACTCCGCGCGACTTTAATAGGTTCTCAGCGGGGACGCTGTTCGACGCGGCGCTGCTGACGCACCGTCCTCCGTTGTTCCTGCGTACGTGTGTTTGTGTCAGGAACAAAGAGGGTGAAAAGAAGACGTTACATGTCCTCCAGAAACATCCCTGACTCTGCGTTGTTAGCCGCAGACGCAGATTAACTCGTAATTCAGACGTTTCGGCTCGGAGGCTTTTCAGAAACTTGCTCCGAGCGTATTTAGGAAACACTTCAGCGAAAGTGCTGAAAGCTTTGAAGGCGCCGACTCGTCCGCTTGTCACGGCTTTCCAAATAATTTATTTTGGCTGCGAACCCTAAATTGAGACGTTAAACAGGCTCCCGGATCGGCCTTTGACAGGGCACACATTTATGATACCCTAAGTTATGAGCTACTGTGTGCCGTCTCTGTCTTGGCTATACAGGCAGCCCCCCCCATCCCTCACCCCCTCAAACCCCCCCACCCCCCCCACCCTTCGCTGTAAACCCGAGCATAAAAGGTCAAGGGCCGTTTGCGCATGTAAAGTGGATTTGGCAGCACATAACAGGCATCTTGTCTCTCTGATAGGTAATAAAAATCTAACAAATTAAAAGCTCCGCGCTGCTCCCAAGACTGGTGACATTTACACACTGATCACCCCGTTTATGGCGCCGGCGTTTGCCAAACCCGGGCCGTTGTCTGCTCCGGGTGTCATTGACCTATTTTTCTCCCAAATATAGTCAGTTATGTTGGCGTCTTTGCGCTCGTGCGGGCGAGCTGGCTGCCACCGTTTACGTCAGGAAAGGTCAGACGTATACTTGAAGTCACCTCTTTAGTTACGTCGTAGCCGGACGACAAGGACGGGGACGGAGAAGGGGGGGGGTGTGCGTGTTGTTTTTTTTAATCTCTCCCGTTGAATATTTTGCCAGTTTACTGCTCTCCGTATGCGCCTTTATGTCCGCAATCAGAAGCGTTGCCTCGCCGGCCATGAAAAGTAATTTAACAGATGGCAAACACGCTCAAAATACGATTCCTTTAAAACTCCAAAAACAATTGCTGTCCGGTGGCGGCGTGGGTTTCAAACTGCCCATATCCCAATAAAACAAGCATGTGGCCATGTGCCGTTAGCTTTAAATGCCCCTTCAGCTCGCCGAGAGACTGACAGGAGGCCTCGTATCACCCGCTGCTGTTCGCTGCCTCTTTGATTCGGTGATTTACGGCGGACGGCGGGCGCGGGGACATAACGTTAGAACATAGCATGTTGTCGGCAAGGGATACAGACTCAAAGACTGTTTGCGCGGGTTCACAATGTTCTGCGGCATTCCCATTCCTGCGCTAATCCTGCTTGTTCGTCCGCGGACTCTGCAAACAGCGAGGTCGGGTTTCTCCTCCCCCCCCCCGCAGCTCGGTCTACTCTGGGCCCGCGATGACAGCGCTCAATCCTGTAATAGAGTTCGGCTCCTATTATCAACATGCTGTAAAACTGTATGAAGGTGATTTTCATGGACTAACCCGGAATGTCGGCCTATTTATCACGAGCGATGTGCGCGCTGACCTGGCCGCGTTACATGCGCAGATATAAACGTTAAAGGGGTTTGACGGGTGAGGCCGTTCTAACTTTAACTGCCGCAAGGTGCGACGCTTGTCCCGTTAAGTGGAGCGACTTTTACTGGTTGGCCTGGTTCGCGCGTTCCTCCTCCAGAACAAGCCGCCGTCTCGCTCTCCAGATTCATGAATTCATAATCTCTCCATGATGAGAACAAATCGAGATAATCAGCTCGCGCGTCCTCGCGGGTCACGTCAAACGAGAGCAACACCGAGTTGTTTTATGTGTCTTTGTGTGGCCACGACTGCTGGTCGAGAAGCCGCGGCGCAGTAAAACTCACAAGTACACGTCACGTGTGCGCAAACCCCCAAATTTAGGCTGCCACCTTCACACAGCAGCCAGGCGTCCCGTCCCTTCAGCACGGCGGCGCAGCTCGTCCTGGATGGTCTCTTGCTGCCCTCTAGAGTACTCCTCTACCTCCTCCTGACACACAAACACAACACGCATGCATATCAGCACACATGCATCGCGCACTCGGCTGAAGACGCATGCTGTGCGTTATCAGTCGAAGGTTTTCCAAGGGTAGTCCGAAGAGGTCTTTGAGAAATCTACAACCATAAATAGTTAAATAGTTTGGCAAATCGAGTTAAAATCAGACACCTGAAATTCTAACTTCTAACTACGCAACTTCAACTGCAGCTCAGTTGTGTCTTTGCTTCCTCGCAGAGTTTGCAGATAAAAGTTGGTGGTAGAAGTGACAAAAACGCTGAGAGAAGTTGGAGAGCTGAAAGTGTTCTTAACAGGAACAAAAGAGTTAACAGCAGCCCTCCTCAGCCGTCCATTGTAACAGTTAAAGCTCCTCAGAACATGACAGTGCCTGTGGTCCGGGGATCCGTCGCTGCCTTTGTGCATAGCTATGCGGTGATGTCTTCATCGGCCAGGCGTGTAGCGAGCTGCTTCCGTGATCCGTTTAGTGTCGGCAGCAGCCCTGCGCCTTCCCTCAGGTAAGCCTCTGTCAGGCTCCAGACAGGTAAAGCAATATTGAGAATAACAAAGCAGAAGGCCGATCCCTCAGGTTTTTTTCTCCTCCGGGCGACCGGGCGGTTTGTTTTCGCCCGGGACCTGTCAAGAGTCTGAAGAAGGGCTTAAGGAGGGGGAATAACCCCCAAAGTTCAGCTTAAGACCGACAAAAATGCACCGCGGCTTTCGCTTCTCGGCTTTCACGTCGGAGAGTTTGGCCAAAAAGCTGCATTTAGTCACTTTTGTATTCGAACGAGTGGCTCGCGAGTCAGATAGGGTGACTCTGAAGAGGCCCGTTTGTTTATTTGTTGTGTTTGATTTTTCCACTGGCTGCTGACTGGCCATCCAGTGCGGGCAAGGTGTCAGACAGCCTCTCGGGTCCTCTGGCCATCTGTTTGGGGTCCTACTTTAGCCGTGGATGTGTGTGGCCGTTTTCTGCTTAATTAGGTCCAGTAAACAGGCACTCATCAAAAAGCAGCTGCTAACGTCCCCATTAAGACACAAACACACACACACACACACGCACACGCGGGCGAGCGAGCGCGAGGACACAAAAACAGACGCGCCGTAGAGATGAAATTACACAAACACATCAGTAATGGCTGCAGCGATGATTAAGGTCAGTTCATGAGGTGAACTCTCTCACCTTGATCACTTGACCGACGCTTGCTGAGAGCCTCCCACTGATTAAATGCGCCGCTACACGGCCGAGACACAATATATGGCGGGCATTTCTGCGTGTGTGTGTGTGTGTGTCGGTGCTGCTTTACTACTGAGCGATGTCCGCATGTTGTGTTCCGCGAGCAAAATCGAGCGCGTTTGCCCAAAACCGTGTGCGAAGACGCGATAGTTGCCACATTATCACCTCAGAAAAATTACAGGGAGCATGAGAGTGCAAACAATCAAACGCCTAATCGCGTCATTATGGCGGCTGCGCCCCAGTAAAGCACAACAAGCCGACGGGAGAAGCGGGAGCCGCGCTTTCCACGTTTCGCACCAGCCTCCTTGTTTGTGATTTCACACAACAAAGTTGTAAACTGGAGGGAAATATACTTAACCACACTGGACGCTTGCCAAATTTCCATCGGGCATTAGCAACCAACTGGTGCAGGCTCATTAAAGAGCAGAGAAACCTATAACCATTAAAAGGCCATTAGGCAGCATGTAATTTTGTGGAACTAAATGGCGGAGAGTAATCAAAAGCACATGAAGCCCAGCTGGGCGACTGGGCAAACTGTTTCGATTAGGGAGGAATCCATCATCTACAATGGCAGCTTTTTGGGGGGTCAATTTTCCTGTGCACTCGTTCCTTTCCCTCTGTCACTTTCACTCCCTCTCTCTCTCCCTCTCTCTCTCTCGCTGCAGATTTCACGCTCTTTGTCATTAGGATCACTATTACAGTTAGCAAAGGCTGCAATAATTATTACAGTTAAAGCGGTGACAGGCTGAATTTGCATGAGCGCACCTGTGTTGCCAGACTGTCACGCAACCAGACACTTCCTCCCTCCTCTGATTCAGGAGGAAAACCAGCGGCTGCACTTTCTCATTCAAACACTTTCATGGACTCCAGCAGCCAAAGAAAGGACCAACACAAAGTAACTGAAGTTACTCGTTTTTCCTGGTGACCGTGATCCTATAAACTATTTGTATCAGTCTTTTTTTAACAGTTCAATCTCACATCTTGGCAGCAACGCCAAAATAAAGGTGGGATTACAGATGAAACCTCAAACGTCCATCTGAATTTAGCTGCAAAAAAGCAAAAAATAGTTTCTATAGAAAATGAATGGCATAATACTTTAGCAACTTCCTGAATCCCACCAAAACTGGCCGTTGGGGGGGCACCATTGAGTCAGTGATCCATGAAAACATTCTAGTGAAGACAAAGCCTGAAGGAAACACAAACTCTCACCATGTCAAAAAAGTGGCACCTACTTTTCCTTTACAAAATAAAAGCACAGTGTCCCTTCTTTTATCCTCTTTATGAAAAGTCTTTTACAAAATTTCAACAATTTTGTCTTGGATAACCTCCAAGCAGGAAAAGAATCGGGACCCCTTTTGTGATCTGTTGTGATCTCAGGCTGGGAATGACTGCAAAAGAATCACCGCTTGTGCCTCTCTGGTTTAAAATTTGTAGCTAACATATTTTAGCTATTTTTCTAGCTTTTCTCTTGTTTCAAGCTTTGTGGGCAATGCTGCCATCTGCTGTTCAGTCGTGCACATCAGTATATTGCCTATAAAGTAACTAACATCAGAAGTAAAGCGTGTGAAAAGCTGTAAAATCGAACTTATGTTACAAATGTGGTCGTTTCACCTTTCCTGTGCTCGCTATGCATCTAGAATCTAAATAACAGCCTTCGGTGCTAGAAGCATATTTGTAGTTATCAGCAAACACCCATCAGCTGCACATGTTGCACCGACAGTTCACATTCAATTTAATCAGCGGCTCGGCTACAAATTTTGCACCACAGGCGAAAGCAGTTTGGAAAAGACAACCGCCCTGGGCCTTGTAAAAGTCGTGTCAAATTCTCAGAGCGGCTCCCTGTAGCGGTGAACGTTGTCCAAGACTAAGTTTATTACGTGTAAAGTGTCATTAGGCCAGTCAAGGCACATATTTCTCCGCTCGTTCTGGCTTCAGAGGCCATTGTGACCGGCCAGACTCTGATTAGTCAAATTAGGGGGGAGAATTTTTGGACAGGCGCGCCTTTCAGGGGTTAGATCAAGTACATGCCACCTTGTTCCAATCAAACACCATTCATACCCAAACATGAACGTGTGTGAGTGTGTGTGTGCGTGGGGGAGGGGGGGGGCATTTATCCTTTCCATATTATGGGTTGAAGGTCTTGAGAACACGTTCAGTCTGTAAAACAGGGTTGATGAGAAAAAGGTGGTTTTAAAACACGAGTGAAACAAATTTCTCCCATGTCAGATGTTTTGACGGCGTAATCAGACAAGACAGGAAAAAGTAGCAGGAAACCTGGATGACAAAGTACGAAACTGGAGTAAATTTGACACATTAAGTTGTTGTTTCTGAAACAACAGCATAATAAGGACGCGGAGGAGCTTTCTGAGAGCGAGCACGAGGACAGGAGGATGTAAGAGAAAGGGAATTGAATACATCAGCGGTGAGAGGTAGGAGAGCGAGGGCACGAGAGGGGGTTTCTTCTTTCAACACCTCATTGGCTGCAGCAACACATCTGTCTGTTTAACCAGTCCCCGCATACAGAAAACATCAGGGTTTCCCACACTGGCCATTCCTCACAATAAAAACGGTCTGAGGGCCAAAGCGGTTGGAGGGGGAATCCCAAAACCTGAACTGGGAGGCGGGCTTCAGTCGCTGGGGAGTTTTTCTGATTCAATAAGTAACTTTAACAAATGGTTTTCGCCTGCTGTTCAGTAAATAGCAGTAAAAATGAGAGTTGCAGTTGTTTAGTTCACTGGGGGTCACTTCGATGAGGAATTAGCTGCCAAAACCCTAAATGGACAAAAGTCCTTTGGATGTTTTGGTTTTTTTCCCTGATACTCACATTTAATCAGAAAGAGTGCGCGGGAGCATTTGTGGAGAAAAAAAACACCCACAGAATTTACTCCAGCTTTTTATTTGCTCATATTGCAGAGGACAGATGTTGCAAATCCGGCTCAACGTAGAAGGATTTCATTTGTTTTACAGAGTCATTGACACCGAGCCAAGAATTTAATAAGCCGGCCAGTTAATCTGTGAAATGAAGGAGAGAACAAGAGTCTCATAAAGGTGCAGCATGCCTTTGCAAAACAACGTAAAGTCGTCCAATGCAATTCATTACCGCCGAGTTTATAGTTCTCCAAAGTGACCAAACGAGATCTTGTTTTTTCGTCCGATCATCTGTTTGTTTGCTGACTCGGTGCGGTCGTTTTTTGGCAGTAGGGTTCGGTGTTCTGGCTAGAAAGCAAAGCCGAGTCTTGTAAAGCAACAGACTTTCAAACAGATTGAATCTTCGGAAAGCAAGAAACACGAAGCTAGCTCGCTCGAGATCGCTGAACACAACTCGTCTTCAAAAGCACAAAGTTGGACGAGATGTAAAAACTTTTGTCGGGTTGTACAGACTGTTCCAACAATCACATCCATGCTGTAAACTTGGAGAGCTCAAACAGGCACCGTGTGCTCACTCTTGGCTGCATTTACCTCCACACAGAAAGCGGCAAAGCCGCTACACAATCGCCATTACACACCATTGCTGAACTGGCTTGTGGTGCGTCAACCAGAGATGTTTCACATGTGCACGTGGTCAGCCAAGTGTTGCACATGTTAGTATAGTTTAGTCGGTATGCTCCAGCATTTCGCCCAGCGTCATCCGGGATCAACTTCAGCACACCGCAAACTTTTGCTGGATGAAGCAGGTGGAGAAGGTGGGTGCACGGATGCATTATGTAATGCCAACGCGAGCTCCGGCGCTGCAGCACATCCTCTATCATCTTCAGACTGGTGGAGATTTACCGTGGCTGCAGGGCACAATCAAGTGATGCAACTTCCCCGACATCGCTGATGAAAACTGCGGCTCCCGTCGACTCAGAGACCCGGCTAATTATCTCACATGTTCCACAGGTAATAAGTAGTGGGGAGTCAGGTGAAAACAGCAGCTCGGCGCTCATTAGGGGCCCGGCGTTACAGAGGTTTTGGCACTTCAGACAGTTTCTGTCCATTTGAAGTCGGGAAGAAACGTGGCGAGTTTCATTAAGTCTGAGCGGGAGAACAGACGACTTTCATAAAGGTGGATGAGTCGGAGGTGAACCAGAGCAGGACGGGATACAAGAGGAGAGATGCTCGCAGAAGGATAGTCGTTGCGTGACCTCAGCATGTAAATACTCATTATCATTTGCATTGTAAAAAGCTGAGGAATAAACCTGAAGACCTTTGAGTTTGCGTTCTCACACAGAGCGATGAAACGAGACAGCAGAGCCACAAAAATAAAATTTTTTGATGATATTCGGGCTTCGGTGGATCTTTATTTGTCTGGATTTGCTGAACACGCTGAAACGGGCCCCGGGATTTTCGCATCGAAGAAACTATTTGTAAAGAAAAAACCCTCAGAGAGGCTTGGACGGGGGGGGGGGGATTTAAAGTTATGGCTGCTAAAGCCGCGATGACGGACGGCGGTGTCGCTTTGACCAGAACGCGCTTGAAGAAAATCAACAATGATAGCAAAATCATTAGCCGGGCTTTCTCTTCGAGGAATAATAATCCGTAATAGGAACGCGAACGCATCATTTATTTAAACATCATTCCTGCAGCTGCATGGGATGGATCACTTTCTAAGACGGAGATCAGTTGCGTCACTCAGAAAAGCCGAGAAGTTTCTCGAACTGCAGGATGGTTTTTACACCTCGCTACTTTTCTTTTTATTGATCTGGCTGCATGGTTGGCGCGCGCGCTCGCTCTCTCTCTCGTGCTGTCATGCTGTTGATGTAGCTGACACAAAAATACTGCAGTACTCTCCTGGAAAACTGAGGAGTTTTCATCTAGAACAGTCAGTGTGTGAGTGTGTATGTGTGTGTATTTTGTGCAATGGAACAACTCTGACTTCTCGTCTCCCCCACCTCCTCAACAATGTCTGAATGGTGCGTCCCCTGGCTGTGTCAAGCACTTAAGCCCCCGACTAGCCTGATTTACAGGGATGAAAAAGGGGAGTTAAGATGTTAGTCGATGAACTACAGCTATGCGATGCTTTCAGCGCTGTCCTCACTCCGCCGTAATGGTATTTTACAGCCGCCCAACAAATCTACTGCTGCATCCAGCTTCGGGGCTTGACGTGTACAGGGAGCCGCAGCCAAAGACGGCACCGAGCCAACAGAGTCCCGCCGTCCCGGTCGACGGCGGACCGCCGCGGCAGGACCGAGCCGACCGTCATCATCTGACAGGACGAGGTGCTCCGAAGTCATTCTGTCAGCAAAGATAACATTTTACTGATGCGGCTTTTCATGCAGAGAAAATGTGCAACACTTTTTGAAGTCTTCAAACTTTTCTGTAAAAGATTACGATGTTTTTTTTAATGCGTGTAAAGGTCGTGCGCATAAATTCACTGTAAAGCAACAGAACGGTCTGCGAGATCCATCATCGCCGCGCTCGCGTCACCCTCTTGAATCCTTCAGCATCACCCCTCTCACCACAGATTCGTCCCATATTTCCACGTCGACCTCACCCGGCGATAAACGTGTGGGACACCGAAAGGCCCCGCTGTGCACCCGCGCTCGCACTCACTACATCATATCTGGAGGAGCTGAGAACGCAGTAACACAATATCTGGAGTTTCCCCTCAGTTCACCGAAGTCCACCCTTGGCTTCGGCCCCATGATTCACCGAGGACAGGAAAGGCTGAGTGGAGACGGGCGATCCATTACTGCAGGAGGCTGGGGGGGGGCAGGCAGGAGGGGAACGGTGATGGCGGGAGATATATGGGGGGACGCAGGAAAGCAGAGGAGGGGATTTTGCAGGTCTTCATAAGGCGACTCCCAAAGGAAACGTGGGATGTCTTCATTTTATACAGAAACTCCCCGATTGGGCCAAATGGATGCGAAGTTTAGAGAGACGCAACAAGACGAACTTTCGACCTCCTGCACAAACAATAGAAGCACCCAGGAACGCTTCTACTCTTTTACATTGTTGGCTGAGCGAACAAATGATGCAGAAACACTGAACCGAAAAGTTCGTCTCGTTTGAAACCTTGGATACTCTCAGCTTTCTAATTACACCGACTTAAGAAAACACCCCCCAATTACTTGTGATTCAGTGTCATGATGGGATGTGGTGAGTAAAGCTGCTAAAACAAATAGAAAAAGCCTTTGAGCTTCTGTGTCCACCTGTTTCCCTCCAGAGGACATTTAAAATCTGTCGAGGCTCGTCCGTCGGATTACTCACTGACACATCTGTGAGTCCGACGAGCTTCCCCTTCACAACAAGTCTCAACAGTCAAATACCGCCTAAGAACTGGTCATTTGTGAGGCTTGAGTGATCTTTTATTGTGTATTCAGACCAAACCTTTGTCTATCAAACCAAAAAAACATCAATTCATCATTCGACTGAAATGAATTAAAAAGCATTTTTTCCTTTTTCAATCTTTTGACTTTCAAATTGTTATTTTTCATCCTCTTTTATAATTATCTAACTGCTTTTTTCCCTTTTTTTCTCTCTGAACGCTGGATCACTGCCATTTGAACCGATTTATTTGGGATTTCTTTCCTCTCTCTGGTTTTCTTCTCACTGTTTCCTGAGTTTTCACTCTTGTTCCAATGACAGAGTCGGCAAGGGTGGATGAGGCCGCGGAGCGTTTGTGGGGTTTTAATATTTACATTCATTATGCGTGATTTATTACAGACGGCTGATATCCCGCTGCCCCACGTTTGGTTCCAACGTGACGGGTGTTTGAGAAGTTTTGACGGATTGATCGGCGAGTCAAGCGGGTATTTAGGATGCGGTCATGACAGAGAGTTTATACAGCGATGATTACTACGTTTCCTGTCTTTGTTTACTTTGTCTACTCGGTGTCACTTCGGTTAGTTCAAAGTGTCCTTGAAGAGCCACAGAAAAAAAAACCCGCTTCCTCATAAACGCCTCGCTGCCTCAAAAAAAACGTCTCTCGCTCTTTGGCCGAGGAGCCCGGCTGCTTTGTGGTGAGTTGTCTGTTTTTATTTATATCGACAGGGCGGAGAGGTGGAGAAAGCTGAGATGACGAGGGGGGGTGGGGAGAGGGTGGAGGGGGGGAGGGGGGGTACCTCTCAGCCCCCCCCCCCCCCCCCCCCCCCCCCC
>JASSRZ010000014.1:4009068-4019938 GCA_032164315.1 Malacoctenus gilli | reverse complement strand
ACACACACACACACACACACACACACACACACACACACACACACACACACACACACACACACACACACACACTAACTGGTGGCGGGAGATGGATTCTGCAGCTCTCCAGGGGGCAGTTTAGATGGTCATGCCTTTCCCTCTGTGCCACTGAGGCATTGCCACTGTCTGTTTCACATTTAACGTGGCAACCCCCCCCCACACCCATTGCCCTCACTCACACACACGCACACACACACTTCAAGAAACACACATACACACATGTAAATGCTTCCAGTGACATTGCCTGTTTCACATTAAAAAACACAAGCATGTGCATGCAGACAACACATACATCCATCTGACACTAACTGACAAGCATGCAGAGACACACGCTCACACGCACACACACACACACACACACACACAATGCGTGTCCCTGTCTGTTTGACATTAAAAAGGAGTCCCACTGCAGCAGACGGCAGTTGTTTATGTAGATATAAACTATTGCTGTAATCACCCCATATGTAGTCCTCCAAAAACAATGACGCTCTCTGATGAATATTTAACGACTCAACTCATACACACACATATGCATAACGATGATATGTGTGCGCGACATCAAACAGTGCCTGATTACAGCGTCCTGCGGGCAAACAACAGTAATAATGCCTCAAAACTTTCGATTGCGTTTTACCTTGTTGCGGACAAACAAATGTAAAATTAGAGGAAACGTTCTTCTCACTTGGTGACTCTCAGGGTGAGTCATGCAATATAGTTTACATTGAAGTGCAAGAAAAAACAAAATAAATCTTGAAGTTCAGGACACAGAATATATCCAGGAAAAAATTAATAATAATAATAATAATAATAATAATAATAATAATAATAATAATAATAATAATAATAATAATAATAATAATGCAGTTTGAGGGCTCATTAAAAAATATGGCTAAAACTAAAAAAAGAAAAAATTTAAATTCATGGATAAATAACATGTAAAGCAAACTGAGCTGCTTAATTTGTCTAATTAAAATGTGAGACAGGGGAACCCTATATCCTTTCAATGATAGACACACGAGAAGTTATTAATAGATAATCAGAAAAAATACACAAATATGAAGCATGAAATATTCTTTCAAGCTCTGCTGTTTCAGAACAAATTTGCACATGACTTCTTCGTACAGTCGCGGTTAAACAGGAGCAGCAGCGGGCGGCTTGTCGCGTTTTTGCGTGCTGGCGGAGCAGAAGCAGGCGTAGCATGGCGAATGGGGACACCATACGGAGTGTGAAACCCAAAGCTTGGGGAGTCATATTTGGGAGGGTTATGGCGAGTTGCTCGGTCCATCATTAGTTAGCATCAAAGAGGCAGATGACAGCTTCCTGCGAAGCGGCAGGAGAGGGCAGAAGATGGATTTCAATAGGACGTGTCGCGGGTAAAGAGTTACCAGACGGACTTCTCTGCATGCGCACATATGCGCATGCTTTCATGCATTAGTGATACGCGTATCTTCATAATAGACAGAACTTTAGGACACTTTGAGCTTTAATAGTCGCAGACATGACAGTCGCTGCTCGTGTTCCCCTCAAGTTTCATTCGCTTCTAAACAAACTGTCGATATTCAGTGTCGGAAAACCGAAAACATGACTGGAAATATAACAAATCAAAGAGTCGTGACTTCGCTTGTTTCCTTCCACGCTGGTAAAGTCCCACAAGTTGACAGAATTTGGTCGCGTTCAGAATCTGAGACCGTGCAGAGGATGAGCGTTGACATTGGGTTCCAACAAACCGAGACGATCCGCACACTGACTGAGATTTCAAACCGTGTTCATAAACAAGTCATTTGTGTTGGTCGGCCAAGTGTTTACAAAGCGGGGTTTCCTTTTTCTGTCTACTTTTGTTGTTTCTTTTAAACCACTGAGTCACATAATCTCCCCCATCGTTTGTTGCACCCTCTTCCCACCGAAGCTGCACTCGGCCTTTACATCCGAAAGTCGAACGCTTAATCGGCATGCAGCGAAAGAGAAAACAAACTCCCTCACACGCGTGATGAGTGAGAGAAAAAGGGTCAAGATCAACCGTGGAAATGCACCGAGATGAATCGCTGCTCAACGATGTGGGGAGAAACGCAAATACGCTCGCTGACGGCTCGCGCAAACACACTCCGACCAGCAGTCCTAATCAAACGCAGACTCCTTTTTTCTATCGTCCCATCCTGTGTTTCCCAAACCAGACGTTTGGCTTCACTGTAATGTTCTGGTGGTAAAAAAAAAACGGAGGTCAGAAACCAAAACCCAACTCAGCACAGGCATCACGTGTTCGTTTAATATGCTACAGCAAGTTTTCACTGTGATACATGTTTAGTATCCCTGATTCAACCAGAAAAAACTCACTGAGCCTAAAAAAAAACATTTTTTCCAATAGAGACCGGCCTGAACGTGACTATAAAAAACAAACAAGTAAACCAAGAAGGATGATGGAGATAAAGTTGGGTGAATAGTTACCAAGATCTGTTTTATAGACCTTTTTTACAGAGTAAAACACATAAACAAACATTTAGTAACGTCCCCCAGGAGGAGGCAGAGGGTCCTTATCAAAGACCAAAACAAAACAAAACAAAGGGGGTGTGCAGACAGCTGAGCAGAAGCCAGACGGAGGAAGTGTGTGAGTCATTGAGAGGAAGATGAAGGAGTTCATGTGAGCCCTGCAGGTAGCAGTCGCTCTATTGTGGTTATGATTTCAGTTGTGGGTGAAATTCAATCAGAGAAAAGCGCCTGAATTGGTCTGCTGGAAGAGAGCCAGAAGGAAACAATGCGCGACGTCAGAGGAAACCTCACGACGACTTACTACGACTCAGTCCGACAGCATTTATGACAAAACGGCGCTTTTTAAACTCATGTTTAACCATCAATCCGTTTGTTGGCATTCCTAAGCTTTTCAAAATAAAGGAAAAACTGTATTTACCTGGCAACACCGCAGTGTGTTGATCAGCCCATTTCCCGTTAAGTGAGATGGTCCTTTTTTAATTGACGGTCAAGTTTTCAATCAGGGTGAATTTGTTTAGCAACAGGTGAAGCTGCCATTTTGGTGCGTTCACGGAAATTGGAATTTAGACAAATAGTATTTTTCTGGATTATTTTTCACCTGAAAACAACAACCAACCAAAAAAAAGCATCAGTTCTCACACATAGACAATTAATGTTACTCTCACTAATATTAATCAATCCACAGATGAAATTTCATCTTTAAAGTCATTATTTTCTGTCAACAGCTCTCTGTCTGGGGCAGTCTGAGGGGTCTCCAGGGGCAACATGTTGGTTTTAAGGATCCCTGACTTTTACGGTCTCGTTTGTTTGTGGATAACCATCATTTTTTCCTTTTGTTTGAATGGGGAAAAAGAATAAAAGTTACTGTGCTGGCTTTTATATTTACAGCAGGTGTTGTGGTGAAGAAATATCTGAGGTTGCAGCAAAGCACTCGTCCCTGCCAATAAAGAACAATCACGGAAGACAACTTTATGATAAGATGTGAGGAAGGGATGAACTCAGGAGCTATAAACAAGCCCCCCAGTTCGCCAGCCCAAGCCTCCGATTCATCACTGAGGTCTCAGCATCACGACGGAGCGGTGACAAGCTTCTCCCGGCGCGCCACCTCGGGCGTAGCGGCTCTGCAGCCTTGGCGGCGTTGTAAAGGAGAAGCAGACATGCGGTGCAGATGTGAAGTCAGGCCCAGAGGAAACAACAGGCCTGCTCCTCCCCCCTGCTCCTCCCCCCTGCTCCTCCACCTCCTCCCCGGTGACCTTTAACAGAACACAGCGCCGGACGATATTACAGCTCCCGATCGTCTCAGCGGGTTCTGACAGGATCAGAGAGGTCCTGGAGCTGAACCTCGAGGACACGCTGACGCTCATACAGACCAACACACTTAACCCTTTAACTTTCTCCTCATCCATTCAATGCAGCTGAAGAGTTACTGTAATTTCCTCAATAAATCTGTAGGAAAAACTCACTCAGCCTCCCAGAAACACCTGTACCAAACATGCAGATGTTATTTTATATTTTATCTTCTTTAACTAAAAAAAAAGCCCTTAATTATTTTTTACTATTTTATTTTTAATTTAATTTCTTTTATTTTGTTCAGGTCTTTTTTATTTTCATAATTTCATTTCATTTGTTTCTATTGGTTGTATTTAACACACACACATACACACACACACACACACACACACACACAGGTGAGATCAGCGCCTTCGCCCACCTGCACGGTCAGACATAAAATCGCTCCCATTACAGGATTTATTTTTTTTCACCGCTCTCCCTCAGTGCGGCCCCGAGGGACAAAGATGGAAGCGATAGAAGAAGAAGAAGAAGAAGAGGATAAGAAGATGAGAAGGCTGCCCGAAGCCAACATGAGCTCTGTGTGTGTGTGTCTTGTTGTGGCGGGGGTTTTTTAAGAGAAAAGCCATCTGACCTGCCCGTCCTCCTGTCTTTTCTTTTGGGAAAAGTTAATCCCCGTCCCTCTCCCAGCAGATATGATCCCTCGTCTACAGGAAACTACCGGCATGAAAAGAAACAGGTGAACTGTCTGGGAAGTCTATCACGCCGGAGCGATTGGATTCCACAATACGGAGATGAGCCTCCTTTTTTTTTCTTTTCTTTTTTTTTCTTCCTCTTCCTCCTCTTCTTCCTGGGCCGGCAGAGCTATCTGCTGTAAAAGCTGCTTCGGCGATCAGAATCGTACCTCAGGTTGCACCCCTGTTATTTGTGTGCCAGGCTGAAACGTGAGCACGAGTTACGGGCTCACGGATTACACGACTATTCGTTTCTTTGAATCTCTGCTACAGTAAGTAAAGCTGCAGGCGCGAGCCGGCCGCTGCTTTACAACTTCAGATGGATCACACGCTCCGTTTTCTTCCCTCACAGATAAAGTTCAGCCAATCTGAGTCTTACTGTAACTGAATGTTTCAGCTCAAACACTTTGAAATAAGACGGAGGAGAGCCGAGCCAAGATAAAATGCTGGGCCAAAAACACGCCATACAAGGGATGCATTGTTCAACGCCGGCTTATACACGGGGGGGGCGGGGCTTCATGTGAGGAATTATAAAGGTCAGGAGGTCAACGATGACTTTTTTCCTCTGCTATAACTTGATATTCTTGCATGGAAAGAGATAAAACAAAGCTAAATTTACAGTTAACGTCAATAAAAGTCAGTAGGAGCTGCATCAGTGCAACAACAGCGAGTTCGGGGCCTTGCGGGTGGGAACAAGTCACTTCTCCTGCCTCAATCACTCCACAATCCGGGGACTCAAACCGGCAACTCTCCTGAAGCTCCAGTGCTACAGAAACGAACCATAAAGCCTGAAGATGAGTTCATGTGTCATCCTCAGTTCCTTTGTCCCAAAGGCGAGAGAGTGTTTAGGTGGGATTTAGGTTTAAAAACTGATGAAAATTCAGATTTTAACAGTTTATTTGTCATTTATCAGGCACCTTGTGGAAGATTTTTATGCTTTGGATACAATAAAACCATAAAATACCGTTCTTTGTTGTTCATACTCATTAAAATCTGTCAAAATTGAGCCTCACTTCAGCAACCTTGTTTTGACTTAGCTGCAAATCATCAGAATCACTACAAGGAGCTGAAGTCAGTCAGTGCCTGCTGCTTCTGGTGTAACTACAAGTTTGTGTGTGTGATTCGACAAGATATACATTAGTGGATGCACAGGTGTGTGTGTGTGTGTGTGTGTGTGAGTGTGTGCGTGTGCGTTCCCCCCGTGTGATCAGTGCGAGCAGCTGTGAGGGGCCCCGGTCTTTGGGTGGTCTCACACCCTCACCCATAAATCATTAACTCTCTCTCCTGCTGCAGACCTTGAAGTCTGCTGAGGTCTGGACACACTTCGCTCCTCCAGCGACCTTTCCTGAGTGTCATTTCATGCGCAGCAACAGCGAACACGCGGTTGCTTGGTTCATGTGCAACATATTCGTGTCGCCCTTTTATTAAGGATTTCTTAAAGACCTTTCAAATAAACATACGGAACAGAATAAAGAAAACATTTTTCAGCTTTCCTGTTTGGTTTTACATATTTTTCAGTGATGATTCGAACCTAAATTTCTCACAGATTTCTAAAGATTGTCATTTTTATCATTTTAAGTCAATATATTAATCATTTTCTGTTCTTTTCTACTTTTGCTTTAGATCTTGGCTGCGTCTTCTTTTTTTTAAGACCAACTGGTTTCTTTATTTGTGGAGAGAGGAGATGGTGTTTTGTTTTTCTCGACCTGAAGACAAAGATAAAACATTAACTCTCCTCTAATCCTAAAACGAGCGATTTCTGATTGTATTTCATTCGGGCTTAAATGGCTTCTTTAGTTCATTTGCATTTTATTGCAGTTTTGTTTGTGTAATTGATGAAAAGTGCTTAAATAAATTGCTGGCTAAATCAATGCTAACAACTTCCCAAAATTGCACCATAAAGTTTATGTATTAAGAGCACTGCAGCATCCCGCCTCTTGATTTACACATAATTAGCGAGTTTATTGAAAATTGCTTTCATCCATCCATAAAGCTGAGTGCAATCATCGAGCTTTGTGTCTTGGAATAATACTTGAAATGACAAAGAAAACACATGCTCGAATAAAACACACAAACAAAACGCCACATGCTACTTCAAGCATAATTCACCGCATATTTTGCTTGCGTTTAATCATTCCTGTAAGTATAAAAATTGCCGTTATTATCTTTGGCTATTATATCTAATTGTTGCCATATCTTATACAATCACCGGCTCATGGAGGCCAGGATGTGTGCACGTTTCAAAGTGTTTGTGTGTGCGCGAATGTATGTGGAAATGCAAGTCAAATAAATGTGCTCGTTCTCTGCATACTTAATGTGTTGGTGTGTATGTGTATAAGTATGTGTGAACCAACTTTTAACTGCATGTGTGTAGCGTTGTGTGAGGGTGTGCACGGCGCTCGTGCACGTGACTTAAACCAACAAAGGATGTTTTGGGAGGAATGTGGAGCGTCTGGAGATTGCAAGACTCTGAGAACACAAACTTAACATTGTTGTTCATGAGAATACACACGCACACACACACACACACACATACACGTACGCACGCACACACGCCATATAGTTCGAGGGATCCAACCACTGTGGGTTGCCATATCCTATCATAACTGAGCTCTGTTGTCAACCGTGCAGCAGGTGAACCATCGCCTTGAAGTCTTAAACTGTTACGCTGTTTTGGGTCGCGTTGCTATGGCGAATGACTGAAATGGAAACCAACCAAAACAGAGTAGAGTAGAGCTGAGTGTTGCGAGAAAAACAGCGATAGAAAGGAGCTAGCTGGCCAACCGGTGTGTTTCAGGGGAAAGACTTGGAGGCAGAAAGTCGTGCGGGTACATTAAGGACCTAAAGCCTCGATGCAGTATCAGTGCTTTGTGTCATCAGTCACAGTCAACTGGAGCCAAGTTGAAATTCCTCGACAAGTGCGCCGAACGAGTCGTCGGGCCTCGGAGTGCTTCACAGGCGGAGACAAATAAAAAAACACAAGAAACGCGCACGAAAGCCAACGCCGCCGAAACTAATCTGGCCGGGCCCGAGCGAACCGCCAGCTAACTGGAGTGAGTCGGCGCACGTAATGAAAACAACGACTCTTTGACTCTCTATTACCACCATTTCTCATGGAGCTGACATCAGTTGTTTTGACTCCATCCGAAATCGAATGGAACCGTGCTCTTGGCGCCGCGCTAAGGTTAACGCCGCAGCCTCAGAACCAATTCAAAACATGGCTCCGCACCAAGGCATCCGCTGCGCTGCTGAGTATTATCAAATTCCCAGCAACACTTCGCTCAAAAGCCCGAACCGCCGGGGCGAGATTGCAAGTAATATGCTCAGCTGTGTCGGACAGAGATCGTTTCGATCCCGCGTAAAGATCGGAGACGCACGGGGGACGTGCAAAGAGCCTCTTAGATTGTATAACTTAATCATGCATGGAGGAAAGCAATACAGGAACATTCGGGGCCTGTTCGAAAAACATGGAGGACTGTCTTCTTCTTTTTTTCACCTCCTCCTCACCCTGTCCAAGTCCTGAGCCTCGCTGGCAGCGATAACGCCGCGACGCAGCCAAGCTTTTATGAGCTTTGGCCGTTTACGTTGATGATCGGATCCCTTTATAGCAGAATGCTTTTCTGCTAATGACCTCTGGTTGCTTTTCCGCGTGCTAATGTTTCAAAGGGAACCAGAAGTCCCTCCAAAATCCACTCCGAAAGTTTCATTGTTTCGGAGCGAACGGCGAACGCTCGTCTGTCATCGGACGCCGCTGAATGGGTGAAAAAAACACGCGGGGAGGAAAGAGCGATTTCTCCAGCCGCCTTTTTCGTTCCTCATCCCGCCGAGCAGCTGTTGTTCATTCTGCTCGGCTGTGCGGAGGAAGAGCACCAAATCGTGCTGCTTTCAGCCCAAATAGCTTACGCACAATTACTCTGCCGGGGATCTGTGTGCGTTGGCACGTCGCTGCAGCTCTCCCTTTGTTTTCTTAATAATTAGCTTGTGTTTTCACAGGGGGGTTTATATGTGTGTGGGGAAGCCAGCCTGTTCAAGGCTACTTAATCTACTCCCCAGTCTCTCTCTCTCCATCTCTCTCTCTCTCTCTCTCTCCCTCCGTCTCTCACCTTTCGCTTGATCTCCCTCGATTGCTTCACCCTCCCCTCTCTGTGCCCCCCTCCTTTGTAATGCCGGCGGCCTGCGCGGGAGTTCAGGTGTTTCAGCAGCAGCTCGTATTTGATGTTGGAAGCGAAGTCAAATGATGAAAATTGACACTATTTTTGCATCACTGGCTTTTTCTGTCCTTTAAGCTTCCTCGATCCAGGAGTCGAAGGGACCAGCGGTCGTGGTGCATGATGGGTAACGTAGAGAAACAGACATCTAGTGTCTTGGCTGGAGTTCGTCATGATAAAGTGAAGAATTTGACACCTTCACTTGGGTTTGGTTCACTTTCATACCACAGGTTGCAAAGAGTACCGAACTTCAGGAGGCAATTTGATCAGCTCCTAGTTCGGGCTCACCGATTGGTTCACGAAAACCCAACAGAAAGACATAAAAACTGCAATGTGTTGCCATGGTTACACGGCCGCAGAGAGAGACGCTAGATGCGGAGCCCACGCCACACACGGACTGCGCCATTAATGGCGCTTCCAACGTAAACACGCCAATCAGCGGCGCCGGCGTTTCGAGCGGGCGGTCGATGGGAATCGATCCCATCGATTTTCCACCTGCTCCGTCGCCTCGTTCACCTTGACCCCCCCCCCCCCCGCTGGGATCCGTTCACACGGCTGCTGTTAATTAAACTAAACGGAGGGGTGTGTGTTTGACAAAGTGCACACACAGACAGATAAAGATGCGTCCGCTAACACACGCGTGGGAGCACAGCTGTTATCTGCACACACACACACACGCGGTCACACACACATGCTCGCACACATATGCACACATTTCAGATGTCATAAATACACTGTGACTGCAGGGTCACCAGTGCAATCCTTGAACCATCTGGGAAAATGTGACTCAGGGAAGTTAATGAGTAACACTTGCATGAAATAGCAGCTGATGCACGAGCAGATATTTCCTGGTGAGACGAGGACAAATCTGTCGACAAAAATGCAAAATGATCGAGAAGTTGTCGAAGAAAGTGAAAAATAAACAATGACACTTGCCAACTTTTTGTAGTTCGGGGCACAAACGCTCACCAGGTTCCACTCAACAGGTCTTTCCAACCCACTCTGGGTGTCTGCAGAGAGCAGCTCACAGGTGTGAATGAGCATTTACACGTGTTTTTGGAGCTTATTGACCACAAAATGCAGTTTAAATCAATCCGTCCTGGAACGCTTCTGGAAGTTTCCATGTTCTCCCTGTGCTTCTTCCGACAGTTTGGATGAGAAAGTGTGTGTGAGTGAGTGCGAGCGGTGTGCGTGCGTGCGTGCTCACAGGTACACTTCCCCGCTGGCCCGCACGCATAATGACACTGTGGGAACGGGGTCACACCTGTGCAGGCTGGCAGCGGTGATAAACGATGTTGCTTTAAACTCTGGAGACCGTCATTTTTGGGAGCCACTGTTTACCCTCCATTGAAGTATAATGGGGGTCTTTGAAGGCGGCAGCGGTGGCGGCGTGGACAGAGGCTGCCCTCTGTCTGCTGTTCGGAGGGGAGGAGAAAGCAGCCCCCCCGCCCTGATTAGCTAATGACACATTCGGCTTCGATTTGCCGTAATAGGAGCGAGCAGCCCTCTGACATGAGGTCTGGCTTTTTCCTCCTCTGGCTGCTCCAGAAAGGTTCTCACAGTTTTCGGCAGTCAAACCAAATTCATCAGTTTATTGCCGCTTTTGAAGACTCTCCTCGAGTCTCGCGTGGCGCTTCTCTGGAGTCGATCAGGACGTACATCTGGTCATTTGATGTCTATATCTCCTGAAAAATGCAGAACGCCGTCCTCGCTGTCGCACAGATGCAAAGCCTTGCATGTTAGTCATCGAGACGCAGCGCGGCCCACGCACTTCAGTCATCGCCCGCTCGGAAAGCTTTCTCTGTGCTCGCCGCGTCAGCCGGCAGAGCTGCACCTTTTCATGGTCGTTTGGAGAAGTCGTCAGTAGATCCTCTTACCACCTCGCTTATCAGATGAGGCTGCATATCTGGGCGCTGCTGCTTATTTGTCTTTTTCGGCCCGAAGCGATAAAGTGACGCGAGAATGACAGTCTAGACTGCAGCTGTCTTGGTGCGAAGCATTCCTAACCTGCACTGAGGAGCACTGTGATCTCTGCACGCACGCATGCATGCACACACACACACACACACACACACACACACACACACACACACACACACACACACACACACACAC
>JASSRZ010000014.1:3979212-4008968 GCA_032164315.1 Malacoctenus gilli | reverse complement strand
CACACACACACACACACACACACACACACACACACACACACACACACACACACACACACACACACACACAGGTATGCACACAAAGCCGCATGCACAAAAATAACAGCCAATTGATGTCAATCCAAGCATGCAGCGGCTGTCTATTAGATCATGATTAGCCCGCACCGCCTGCAGCCGGTGGAACGCAGAGCAGCCACAATTCCTTTCGCATTTTCTTCTGTCGGAGCTTTGTGCACTTTCTAACCACTGTCTGAAAGTGTTACATCAACAATCACTCGGGACTACATTGTTTACTGGATTACGGCTCATGCAGACGTATTCGAACAGTAACTTCAGGTGGGGGGAAAATGAAGTCTATGAACCTTTCATTCTTCCACAGCTACATTTTACATTATATCCAACGTATAACTTGGTAAATTGTCAATTTGGGTCCTTGTGGATGGCAAGTTAGAGAAGAGAATCAGCAGGAACACACAAGAAACAACTTTCCTGATCACTCATTCCTCAGCGAGACCAACTTTATATTTCATGGCGAGTTAAGAGAAGAAGAAGGAAAAGTTTCCCCTCTTTGAAATCAAGTCGCTCCCTTCAGCTAAACAACCCCGGAGGGAAGTTGCAACCATAACAAATGGGTTTAAATAACAACATGCAACAGCAATCTCCTGCGAGCGCGGTGCATTGCAGTTGTCATTCATCACGGCGCCGCAGCATAACGCGGGACTTCCACAACAATTACTTCTGTCATTAAACTCCCGGCATTGTTGTCGTTTTCTCGTGTGATAAGGCCGATTACCGGCCAAGCGAGGCCTAATCTGCTGTGATCTGCTCTGCGGTAGTAAGAAAAGCAAACCTCAGCTTGCCACTCAAGCCTGACCGGGAGGGAAAAAGGCCCGTACTGCTGTCTTCGACTGCCCCCCGGTGGCTGCCGGAAGAACTGCAAGTAGAGCGCCAACCTTGAAGCCAAGAATAAACTGTTTCTTTATGTACATTGGATCAATGGTGGGTTTGGGTTCCTTTTTTAGGGGGGTCAAGTTTCCAAAGCTGTTACTCTTCATTCGTTTGGCTCCTCTGCTGGAGGGTTTTCCTCTCGCTTGGCTTCATTTCACAGACGCTCCAGATGAAACCAAAGATACACCTGAATTCAAACTGAGCCCACATTGACCCTGAAGATCCAGAACCATTTCTTCAACACCAGCAGCTACCTGTGGACCGAGGGCCACTTTCGCTGACATTAAAACTGACTAATAATACACAAACTTCGGTCAGTAAATAAGTTTGTCCTCTCGACAGCAGTAATTTAGGTGAATAAATGTCGTGCCAGTTCACACTGTAGAATTTTCCTTGACTGAGGGTCACGATCTGGTTTTTATGCTGGAGAATTAATGAGAGGTTGTAGGAAACGGTGACTTCAGGTGGCAGAAAATCTTCACAATAACGTGTCGGTTATCAATAATTGAAGAAACTATAAGAGAGAAGGAATTTTCCAAGATTCAACACTGAACGCTGTGAAAAAAGAGAAAGGTAGTGGACATAAAACTCTTTAAACTACAGATTCATCGAAAACTTTTCCCTACAGCCACTCTTAGTCAGAGGGTCATGAGTTTGTGCTTCGGTGGGGCCTTTATGTGGAGCGTCTGCTGGTTTTCCCTGTGCGATCGCTACGATTTCTCTCTAATTTCCACTCACAGTCCAAAATCTGGCACGCGAAATGACAGAGTGATTCAAAAAATAGTCCAAACCGAGGATGCGCCTGTGTGTGTGATCGTGTCTCTGTGTTTGATGGGCAGGCGTCCTGTCCAGGTGCCCTCTGACCCCTGATCTGAGCTGGGATCCGCTCCCAGCGTCATCAAAAACCAAAACAAATCAAAAAGCTGATCTGGATGTTTTTACTGGAGTTTAAGTCACGCTGAAACTCCTTGTGACTCCAGCACTCAAACGGCCTTCCTCTCTGCGTATTTCATCGTCTTCACAAAGTCTTAAAACTGATTAAAAATTGCGCCGCGCAGCTCAGGACGCGGCCGCCCGGCAGTCCGCTCCGGTATATGGACAGGCCGCTGCTCGCGTAAGCTTTTTTCATTTTTATTTTTAACCTCTCAGGCTACATCATTCACATCATCGTAAAAGCGGAGGCCCTTCATCACTTTACGGGGCCCAGCGCAGCCGTTAGCCCCGGGCTCTCACATCAAGGCCCGCAGCCTTCCGCCCCACGCTGGCTGTAAACCTCAGCTCTCAGTGTACAAGGGACGAGGGATGAGAGGGGTTATTGATGTGCCATAAACCTCGCTCTCTCTCCTTTCCTTTTTTTTTTTGTTGGTTAAATGGAGGCAGAGAGCACGCTGGCCGCGCGTCTCCAGCAGGGGCGTCGCTTCGAGGGGGGAAACTGAGGAGAAGGAGCCCGAGACGTCGCCGCCGATGCGTCGTAAATGGCAACAGAATTCAATTTATAATTTGGACAGCGCCCTGAATATTTCCCCATGTGCTGGGAACATGTAATTTGATTTAGATCGACCACTAAAATCTGAGACCAGAGTATCCCTGAAACCTGAACGCACGCTGTTATTCACTGTACTCTTTCCTATATAACCTTATATAGAGCGGACCTGGTTTTTTTCACCAGTACATTGGAGGAATTTCAGTCCACGAGCCAAAAGTCTGTCGTTTTCAGTCTGCGCTTTGAAGGTTTCGCGTCATAACGGCTCGAAATCTGTTCTAAAAATACCCAATATAACTTTCAGAAGCTTTACGACATCAACAGTTGATCTTTCAACAGCTCCGTATTTACCCAGAGCGACGCGTCGGAGGTGTAATACTGGAAAATACAGTTCCAGGACTTCAATCTTTACATCCTTTTTTACTGCTTTAACGATTTAGGAGCAGCGGGCAGCCTGGACAGACCTCATGCGCGGTGTCAATAACTGACCTAATATGTGTGTTTTTTGGCTGTGGAGGGGAAAAAACAGAATACTTGGGGGGGGAAAAACACAGAAACTCAAGGAAAACCTGGAAAAAATACTTTTGTCACGACATTATATACATGAAATTGTATGTATTATTACACATTTGCGAGAATTGTTTCCTATAAGTAATGACATGGTGTTTTCTCACTTGTGGAGTATTTGTTTGACTAAAAAAACCACCCAAAGTCCTGGAAAATACTACAGTTTTACAACTTCTTCTTTGACCAACAGTTCTTTGTCGCTGATGAGGTCAAACACCAGAGTATTTGGTTGAAACGCGCAGGAAAAACATGCAAACTCCCCTCAGAAAGCCCCCCCCCTTCCTCTCACGAGCATGAACTGGTAAGACCTCAGTGAGGCCTCCCACCACTGCGCCACAGAACAGCACTGTCAAAATAAAAGCAGAGTTGAAGCCGTGATGTCTAAACTGGACAGAGTTTATCCGGTGAGCAACACATGCTACAACCAAACCTATCAACCTGTGAGCAGCCTGATCACGTGACTCCATGTTCAGCTGCTGTCTCAGAGGAGGATCCCAGCAGGACCCCAGCAGGACCCCACCGAGTCTCTGCTCTCGTCCTCATTCCAACACCGACCTGCAAATGCACGAAGACACGGATATCTCAGGTTCTATCTGCGCGCCGTGTCACCGTGCCGTCAATAAAACACACAGAAACATGACAAAGCGTGTTCCCTGGCACTTGTGCGTGTCTGGCCGAGAGACCCACATTTTTTTTTTCTTTCACACAAAAGCACGGAGACGTCCTGAGGGCGATCATTTGTCATGCGGAGAGGACTCCTCCGTCATGCCGCTTTACGCCGAGGGCCCCGACCGAAAGGCATTCCTTCTGGAAATTTATGTCCAAACAGCTGTGGTCTCATCCGCCTGTGTGCGCGGCCAGAAGACAACGGCGTCCCAGGAATTATGAGGGGGATCCAATCCATTACACACCTCCAATCAACTCCAAGTGGACGAATCTGCACATGCAAGCCATTTTCTGAGTGTGTGAGTGTGTGAGTGCTTTTGTGCGTCTCTCGGCATGTGCAACAGGGAGCGCTTTCCTGCTTTTACCGTGGGCTTGCAGCTGCTTGACTCCCTCCCTGTATGTGTGTGTGCGTGGAGTAGATATGTGCACGTGTGCTTGTGTGCAAAGGATTCCGAGATGGTTTTGCGTTCAGGCCTTTGATGGCTGGACGGTTATCCCGAGGCTTTATGCATCGGAAGGCCACGGTTTAAAGGGGAAAAGCCCTGATTTCACATTGCAGCCATATGGACCGCAGCGCTTCTCCTCCTCCCGCAAAGGCGGTGCGGCGGCAGGCAGAGGTAAACGGCAGGCCACAGTTACACACCCGCACTACAACAGGGTGACGTCGCCAGGAAGCCGGTCGGCACGTGAGACGGAAAGACAAAAAATGAAACTTTACTCGTCTTCAAAAATTCACTCAAAGTGAGTTCTTCTGTTCGTAAACAGGGAGAAATGGAACTAAAAGCTTTATTCGAGTAAAAGTAAAGGTACCCTCTGTGCAGAAGGAGTTTGGTGAGAGGGAACGAGAAGACTCGAAGTTTCCAGGATTTTGTGAAAGTACTTGAAATGTTCTCAAGTTTCACTGTTCTAAATGATGCTTTTTGCTTATTTAAGTAACTTTGATAAACTCTAAAAAATTTAAATGTTAACTATTAAAGACACTCAGCAGCATCTTGACAGCAGTTTCTTTTACTCTGTACAAAAAGCTTAATTTAGATATTTTATAAGTCACAGATACCATAAACTGCAATGACAAATTCACAAATTACAAATAATTTTATTGACTTTTTGCCGAAGTTTTTCAAAATATTGCAAAACTTTGCAATGCTGAGATTCAGGCCTAAAGTACATATTTGGACCATAACTTTTTTCAGTAAATTCAGCTTCACAGGTTCATAATTTCATTCGATTACACAACTTTTGTCCAACCACGTCACACATTCAGTCTTTATCTTCTGCACTGCGACAAAATCACACTACCAAATAGTTTTGTCTTGATGTTTTTGTATTCAAGGAAGTGTACATTTGAATCATCTGATATGTTAGAACAGTTGCATTAAAGTAAAGTCAAAGTCTTAAACTTAAAAATCAACATGGCAGAAAAATAAACTGTATCACTCAACTTAGTCAAGTTTAACCCAACAAACAAAAAATGCAACAGTGAAGCCATTTATTTGACAGTTTCTGCTTTCTTTGGAAAACGTCAAAACGTGTCAGAAATAAGAGAAAAGTAGACTTTTAAAACCAATTCTAAAATGCTGGATAAGTGTCATAACGCAGTATTTGTACCACAAGCAGGAACTCCCGGAGGAGGAACGACGTGAAGGAAAAGCAGCAGAAGGAACTCGCAGCTTCGCTGAGACTCGCCGGAGACTCCAGTGCAGACCGAGGACGTTGTGGATGCAACGTAAAGGATGGAAACTCAATGAAGTGTGATGATGATGTGATGTGTTTAGCGAGCGGGGTTCAAGGCCGCGGCGTGTGCGTGCTTCCAGCATGGCGTCACCCTTTGATTTTTTGTGGCTCCAAACCCCAGTGGGACGCACGGCGGTGGGGGAGAACGAGGGAGAGAGAGAGCAGGGAGGGAGGGAGGGAGGGAGTGGAGATATAAAGGGAGAGAGATACATTGGAGGTCTTTCCTTCTTCTTTGTTTGTTTTTAGCCGTGAAATTCTCCAGGTGCTGCCGCTTCCTTTTCGCTGACTGAAAAGGTCCGACCAGCCCGAGGGGAATTATTAGAAGTGGGCTGAGGAGGAACGGACTGAGTCAAAGATGGGTCAGCGAGTCACAGCTGACGAAGCCGGTTCTCCAAACAACACCATCGGTTTGTGTCTTTACATAAAAAACAACAGGAGGAACATTATACAGAAACCTCTGAGGAAAAAGACACTTGAAACTCCAAAAAGTGTCAATAAAAAGGCTAAAATCTTTAAAATTCCTTGTCATGTCAAACCAGTAACACTAGAGTTACATTAACCTGCAACCTGTTCAGTGCTCAGTCCAACTTGACTCATGCGAAACCCTCCTAAAGTAGTTTAAATATACATTTACCCTAACTAGCATTTGGCCGGAACAATAAACGATTCAACATAAGAGAACAGGAAGTCTCAGATCCGAGTTGGCTTAAACTTTAGAACTTTATTTGTTTTATTGACATGTTTGGCGAATCAACTTTACTTTAATCAACCTTCTCTCAGTTCGACATCACACGAACCTCAGGAATACGTCTTAAGTTTCAGCAAATCACAGTTTGCATGGGGGGGGGTGCAATCGATGGGGCTGTGGGGAACCTCTGATCTGACCGACAAACCACCTTAAATCGGGCAAAGTTCCCCGACGCGTCAGAGCCGTTCGGTTCTTCAAGCGGCCGCGTTCCGTCCGAGCCAACGCGCTTCATGGCTTTGGTAGGAAGGGGGGGGGGGGGGTCCGCGTCTGCCTCCCTCCTGCCCGAGGAGCTCGTTTGGTCTGATGCCTTTCGCTCGGTGTAATATAAACTTCCTCACCACAAGCTGCTTACAAACAGCATAAATAAACAACCGCGGGACAGACGCGGCGTTTGGAGCTCGTTAGGGCCGTTCGATTTCGGCATGAGAGTTTGTTTGTTCAAATTTGCTCGCGCGGTGACCTAACTCCCTTTTATACCGAGCACATGTGTGGGAGAGGGCAAAGGGAGGCGAACGGCGCAGGGAGGGGAAGGAGAAGAGGGGGAGGAGGGGGGAGAAAAAGTGGAAAAATCCATATTTTTCCAATATGCAGACGGGGCCGTTCATCAGGCGCAGTTTGACACATGTCTTTGAACAGAGCTTGAAACAACAACTCGGTGGAAAAAGTCAAAAGACGGAGTAGGAGGGGAGGTTTGGCTAAACAAACGTCGTTTTTGGCCTCGGCCGCGGGGAGGATGAGAAAAAGGAGAGATGATGAAAAGAATGAAGAGACGCATTCCTGAGAATCGAACTCACCGCCTCACAGTTTCCTGGGCTTGATTAGAGGGACGCAGCGACTCGCGGGCGCATTAAGATTAAGATCTGGGCCGTCCGGGGGGAATTACCGAAAGGAAGCTCTATGGGCGTCTTTATCAAATGTGACATTGGGGTTCTTTACGGGAGGAAGACCCGTTCCAGCTCGCGCTCGCGCCGTGGCCGCTCCGCCGTCGGTGACGGCTCCACGGGCCGCGCTGTAATCAAAAGGTCGCAGGTTCGACCCGTCAGAGAGCCGCTCCAAATTGCAAGCATGAATGAAGTAAAACTGGGATACAGTTTCTCATACTAGTACTTAAAGTCTCATTTCTCTCAAAATGACTCGGGACACAAAAACCCTTTAGTGTTTTACACCCTTTTTTTGGACTCAAGAACATAAATCAGAGATGCAGCCATCGCACGTCTTTAAAGCTGCTACGGAAACTTCTTGAACCATTTCTTCAAGTAAAAATGTTCACTAAACTATAGAAATGTGGGGAGTAAAACAGCTGATACGGTAACTGAAAAAACAGTGGCAACAACTTGTGAAAAGTGGAATTCAGCCCAGTTTATTGAGGTTTGAACGTTTACAAAAACGATGAAAATCTGAGAAAACAACTCCATAAAAACACATTTCAGTCTGGACTTAAACAAAGCATCATCTGCACGACAAGGCACAACGCACTCCTCACAGTTCACCTGTATAACCAGTGTCTAATATACTCCGTACAGGTCAGAGGTGAACTTCCAAACAACCCATCAATCAAACATTGACCTGTAAACGGCTCAGTCGAATTGCTTTGTACATTTCCCACTTTCCTGGTCCATCACGCAGAACAGAGTCCGTTTGCATCCGTTGCTCCTGCTGGTGGTTCAGTCTGCGCCGGCATCAGTCCGTTCAGGTCATTTATTCGAGCTACTCTTTTGGCGCTTCGCCTGCGAGGAGTCGCTCGGCTTGTCGGCTGCTTTCTTGGACGCTTTGTCCTTTCTCGGCTCTTTGTCGTCGGGGTTGTAAAGCGCGTTCCTGAGGAAGCGGGACGCCGCGCCCTTATCCAGACGCGCCGCTTTCTTCTTGTCTGTGATCTCTTTGATTTTGTTCATGTACGTTCTTATTCGCTCCTGAAAGGAGGCGTGAAGAACGTATGAGGCCAGGGAAAAAATGAAGCAGCCGGTCTGGTTAAGAGGCCCCGCGTGTGTTTAAAAAAAGCGAGCAAAGACGGCTGACAAGGGCCGTCTCAGTCGCGTCTCAGTCGCTCTGCAAAACTAACCTTCTAAAAACACGGATTCAAACACGCAACGCCACAAAAATGTAATTAGGCACCATTTAAAATCAACATCAGGGGGTCATCAATCAGTTGCTCCTCAAACCAGCCTTCAATCATCCGGTGGATCTCATTCAAAACTATCGAGAACTTAATGAGCTATTGTGCTCACACGAAAGAAAGAGCATGATAGGAATAATAAGTTTTTGTTTGTTGAGTTTGTTGTTTTGTTGTTAAGTCAGTAAATAAAAAATAGTTTTAAAAAAATTTGGTGAAGACAAATATAAACTATAGGCATTTAAAAAGCAGACATAAAATGTGAAGTAAAATGCAGATGAAAGTAAACTGTTAAACACAAATGTAGAATAAAAGATATAAGACACAATTAATACAAATATCTAACAAAATGTGACTCACCAGCTCCAGTTTGATTCCGTGTTCTCTGGGATTTACTCCCTGTGTGACTAAATACACTGTTGAGAAAAACAAACAATCACCACAGGATCAAATAACGTCAAAAACAGGCTGTTACATTTTTCTCTGTTGGGAGACACTGCAGCTAGACTCTGTTGCCTTTGAATAAAAATATTGATGCAGATCAGGATAAACTAATGAAGCATAAATACCACGGCTGCACTGAAGACGAAAACAGAAGAATGAAATGGCTCTACTCACTCCAGAATAATGAATTAAGAGCGTAAGCAGACATCACTTCAAGCCTGGCTTGATCCAAAGGGTCCAGCTGTTCAAGACGTACAAAACACAATGAGACACACATTATTTGATGGTGCTTCATTAAAGAGAAGGCAAACCACTGCGTTTAATATTGGCGTGCAAAACGTGTTAAATGAATCTTAGTGAGAGGATACACACCAACTAAACGAGGAGTGTGTCCGTACCTTTTGCATCAGCTCGTTTCTGGGCATCGCCATCAGCTTCTCCAACATGGTTTGAACGGAGGACAGTGACGAGTCGAAGCCTGTGAGCTGCTCGTCGATCTCCTGCGGGTAATCCTCCGTGTTTCCCCCCGCTGCCATCACCTGGAAGAGGAACAACTGAAGTTAGACACACTGGCGTGATGCTCCACACACAAGCTCCCGTTCAGAAAATTAGCAGGATAACCAAATAATTGGACGCAAACTGCGTAAGAAATAAGATGAATGTTTGGAGGAGAAAATAAAATTAATATAAGGAGCTTAGAATAATATGCAAAGCAGAACTTACTGCGATTTGACAGCAAAACGTGGGCTGCTCAGTATGAGTGGAGCTCGTGTTTACCTACTTAGCATATAGCGTGCCTCGACATAGAGGAAGTGACGTCAGTGGCTGCCGCGGGTCTTATCCTTTTCTCTGCTGCCCCCTATTGTTTGGAGGAGCTAAGAGCAAAAACAGTTTAAAAACAGCAATAATTGTGTTGAACTTTAAAAACAAATCAAGGCAGAAACTTTCTGAAGGAAGTTCGATCAAATACAAAATCTTCGCTTTTTGCTTCGGAGAAACAAACGTGAAATTACAATATAGGACTTTGTAATTAATACTATTTGTTGTAGTTAAAGTAAGATGCTGGAATCCAGCAGGTAAAACCTATTCATGCTGCAAACTGAAACGAAAATTTCCGGAGCTGTTCGTTTTGGTTGTGGGTGAAGTAAATGACCATCTATTGACCTAAAACTGCTTGGTAAAGTTAGCAGGGAAACCTGATGCGGAAGCGCGCCTGGCCGCCGTTGCCATGGTACCCGGAGCGTCTGAGCGGGAGGTGAAGCTGCCGAGAGTGTCCGGTCGGGATGTGAGACGGAACGTCTGGACCGTCTGTCGGTGTCACGCAGCAGCAGCAGCAGCAGCGGAGGAGCCTTTGAGTCATGGATAACTGCGATCTGGAGAAGCTGAGCGTGTCTGACGCGGAGC
Source organism: Malacoctenus gilli (assembly GCA_032164315.1). Taxonomy (NCBI): domain Eukaryota; kingdom Metazoa; phylum Chordata; class Actinopteri; order Blenniiformes; family Labrisomidae; genus Malacoctenus; species Malacoctenus gilli. Next base: position 3,998,864 of record JASSRZ010000014.1, on the reverse strand, counting down.
TCCAGCCGCCGTTCACGCCGCATGTCACTGACTACAAGGTGACGGTGGAGAGCAGCGTCAACAGAGTGACTCTGGATGTGGTCACCAGCGACTGCGGGGCTTCATACAGCATTGTGAGTAAACCCCTGCAAGCCAGATGCTAATTATTAATATTATTTTTTTTAAACTTTGATTCCAATTAATTGTGTTCCAGCTTTTTGGCGACGGTTCCAGCAGCATCAAACTGCAGGATGGGCTGAACAGGGTGGAGATCGAGGTGGTCGCTGAGGATGGCACCATGAAAAAGTACAGCGTGGAAATCAGCAAGCTGTCTGCAAAGATTGCGGAGCTCAGCGGTCTGATTCTGGAGGAGGGGATTCCTCTTCGCCCTGCTTTCTCCTCCAGAGTCTTTGAATACAACTGTGAGTGTTTACATCCAAGTGTTAATTACAGTAAAATCTATCAGACAAGGGCCAAATGTATAGAAAATGTCAATATGTGATCCTATGTTGGACTTATAAATCAAACTACTGAGATTATTAGTTGACAGAAGGTGCAAAAAGTTGTATGAGTACTTTTCCAATTTAAATAAAAAACTAAATTAAATCTTAAGGATGAAAAAGTGTCAGAAAAATAGTCATCGTTACAAAAAGCCTCCTTAAACAGTTTGTACTCGTACAGTAGTGAAGTGGAAAGCTGTGGCCTCACAGCATTAAGACGCTGGTTCGAGCCCGAGCAGGTGCAGTTTGACCCTTCTCGGCGTCCTTACGCGGTTTCCCTCCCTGTGAACTTTCCCTTCAGGCCTCGTCCCGTTTCACTGCAGCGCAGTGACCCTGATTCCCGAGGTGCAAGACAGGAACATGAAGGTGACGGTGAACGGAGAGAACAGCTCCTCCAGAGCGCCGCTGAACGCCGGAGACACCCTGGTGGAGGTCTGGGTGTATTCAGCAGATGGCGCTGTTTCACAGGTGTGACCAGAACCTAAGACATGACTGCGCAAATACTGATGTTTCCAAGCTGCTGGCGCCCCGTTATCTCAGTAAAACTGTTACAAAATGAAGAGAGAATCTCAGCCACCTTTTATGATCCATCATTTCAACATGGCAGCCTTGATACTCGGTTAGTTTTCTGCACTGTTGGTTCTGCTCTTTCTCCAACTCTCTACCTGAAGTCGCTGTGACTCCGTCAGGTGTACACAGTGTCGGTGACTCGGGAGCTGATTCCCATGGCCGTGACCTTCAGCGACGGGAAGCAGCAGCTGGAGTACGAATGTCCCGTCTCCCTGAGTGCCTTTTATCGGCCGGTGTCGATCAACCACAGGTGAGGCGCCAGTGGGAAGTTCAGGCCTGCTTCCAACCACCTCTCAGTGAAATATGGTCATAGTATCTATCTGAAAAGCATATATTAGTGTCCTCACATCAGTCACTGGTTCTCATGTTCCGAAATTTAGGATTCAGTATTTAATTCTGTGGGAATCGAGTTGGAAAGGGTCAGGATTAGCTGACCAACTATGCAAACTCTTTCCTCCTGAGATGAATCATAGATCAAACTTGTTTCCTCTTGGATCCGCAGCGACCCGAAGAGCACGTTCTCGAGGCCGTACATCGAGATGCTGGCACGGAGGTCGAAAGTGGACCCGCTCAGCGATCGGCCTCTCGCCGACGGCTGGAAGGTGGTGGAGCTGGACCTGGACGGGAGGATGTCGGCGTCCCTGGTCGACTGTCCCTTTTCTTACCGAGGTGAAGCTCAGAGTCTCGGCCTTTCAGGAGGGAAACGAAGGCGCGCTGCTGCGGAGGCAAAGTTGTTATTTGTCGAGGTAAAGGTCAGCGGGTAGTGCAACTGACCCGCTATTATTGCTGCCCACAGCCAAAGCAGAAAGCGGGTGGCACAGGGAAGGGGAAGGTAGTAGCCCGCTAACCTTTCAAGACCGAGAATGTCACATCAGGTGATGAATAAAAGAGAAGTCACTGGAAGGAATATTTCATTATTTCTGCCTCCTGAGCGGCTTTTACGATGGCAAATGCTCCAACGCTGAATAGTTAATATGCAGGGTGAACTCTGCCTTACCTCTCCTCAGTCACACAGCCTATACTATCATGTGACATGGTGGTACTGTAGACAAAGATTATGTTGCTGTAATGAGGGGGATATTATTACTTAACTAAAACCTCCTGGAACTCGCCGCCACGCACTGAAAGACAGATTTTAAACCAGGGTTTCGACATACACGCAGTTTTCTGCCGCTAAGCTGAAATGTGCACTTTGGAAACAACCCAAGGTTTTTTTTACAGTCAGTTATTGCAGAGACATTTGTTAAATACCTGTTTGGATAAAAGTTCAAAAAAGGTGTCCAGTGCCAAAAAGTGGAGGATTATGTTGAGAATCATGAGTTTCTTGGGGCTACTCTGCTTCCTCCCAGAGCTTAATGGTTTCCTTAATGTTTCCTGTGAAAGGTTTCACGATTGAATGCGAATAATACGGTGGTATCCACCTGTTGTGTGTGATTTATGGAGCCCCTGGTATCCTCCTTCTCCTCATCGAAGGCTGTGACAGTGTGATCAAACTGTCCGAGCTGGGGTCACACTCTCTGGACTGTCCGCACAAGCCCTCGGGGGACCTGGATGCAAAGGTCAGTATGAAAGATTAAGCAGCGCGTTGCTCTGCCAGAATCATTGGTATCGACCTCCACGCCGCTCATCCTTTATTTACAAGTCAGTGCTCCTTTCACGGTGAATAAGTGGCGCTTTGACCTCCCCGGTAAAGGTAGCCAGCTTCCACGTGTGGCAGCGTAGCTGAAAGTCGGTCACACAACTGTTAGTCGGACGCAAACTTCTGCCATCCTTCTTTCATCCTAATTTTATTTAAAGTTATTACGAGGACAGTCAATTTAAATATTAGACACGGTAACAAAATCAGATACTTTTTGCAACTACACAGAAAATGTAAAATACTCTCGCAGAACGCATTTAAGTGAAATTCATGCATTGAGCTCTAAACTTCAAAGTCACAGTTTTACACCGTCTTCCTCACTCCGAGAATCTTCGGACTGAAACAAATGATTCGTCTGATAAATGTGCATCTTTTCCAGGATGTAACAGAGACCGCTTGGTACAAGAAGAACTTTGCCTCCTCCAGGTGTTTGGAGATAGAAACCAAACATGTGTGTGAGGTAATTATTCAACTATACAATAAGATACAGAGCTGCATGTCGTTCACTTGCACTGTTTCAAGTTGGCCCAGAATTGCGACAAGTACGTTTCAAGTAACAGAATACAGCTCAACTTGCCGGTTTATGTTTGACGACTTGACCTGTTTTCTGCGTGTTCTGCAGCTGCGTAACTGGGAGAAGAGGCTCCAAATGACAGCAGGCGTGGACAGCGTGGACAAGCTGTGTGCCCTCGCCCAGGAGCAAGTGGACGTCTACAGGAAAACCAAGCCAAAGCCAGGCGCGTTGCTCGTTTTTACACTTGAGTAGAGGTGACCTCACACCGTCTGTCACGAGCCAAACTAAACACGATTCCCAAAATACAGAACACAACTGAAAAGAGTCCAAATTACTCCGACAATTTCTCCATCGGTACTTCTAAAATGTGGCCGAACCGGTCGGAATGAATCGAGCGTTTGTGTATTTCCCATGGATAATTAACACAACAGTCTGTTGAGTATTGAAATGCTCTTTTCGCTGCCGGGCATTTTCCCCGCCTGCCTTTGGCAGAGCGGCTCGAACCCCGCTCTTGAAAAATACATGAAAATGGGCGAGTTCGCGGCTGCCTCTGAAACTTCCTCTTCCGTCCGACGCGCCAGCCGCTCCAGTTACTGCTCGTGTTTTCGCAGCTACTTGTGCCTTGCTAATTGTTTGATGACTCTGAGAAGTGACATCCGAGACCGATCCCAGATGACTGAATGAGAGTCGCTGGAACTGAAGCGAGACGCAACACCAGAGTGTGTGAGAGAGAGAGACTTCCTGAAATATAAACAAGTGATTTTTTTCCCCTCCTACTTGTACCAGATCGAGCTACACAGAGGGTGATGGATAAATTGTTCGGATTGACCTCACGTCTTGTACTTCTGTTGAACACAAAGATCAAATTGTATCAGTTTACCTTGAAGTCGGCTCAGGATGTCGAAACTGATATGAGTTTTAGGGCCGCCTCGATGTTAGATCACAATGTTAGATCTGCCAGACAGAAGAAACACCTGGAGCCTTTTTTATTCCTTCAATATTGTCACTTTTTTTTAACCTCCTGGCATTTTACAGTCACACAGTTTACGTGTGCATTAAAAAACAGTTGTATGGTTAGATGCCCAAAGAAGATTTGCATCCAAAAAGGGCGCCGAACGGGTTGGCGGTGCAGGTTTCGTAATATTTCCTGCAATATTAACGCTTCCACGCCGTGACATCGGCGCAGTCTGACAGATCAAGGCTGCTCTTGCCAAGGGAAGTTACTCCCTTTAAATATTTCATGCAAAAGATGCGTCCAATCGTCAGGGAGTGCGAGAGGAGGCAGCGGAACGGGGGATCGCTTCATTGCTGGTTATGCAACGGCCTGTGAAGTGTTTGTGCTCAGGATTTTACCGGAATACAGTTTCAAGGAGAAGAGTTTTATTCTGAACTTTTGTCGTGAGCGTCCAACGCAAAACCCAAACTGGTTTCCATCTGTTACGACTCAGTAATCTGAAAGGGGATTAAAAACACTTGATGGGACATGTATTACTTCTCGTGCATCAATATAATGACAGAATATATACAACTAAGGTTCAGTTGGATTTTTAATGAAGCTTTCGCACCAGTGAGATTGTAAGAAAAGCTGAAATTAGATTTAAAATGCATCAATTTCCATCCAAGAGAAAAGAAATAAAGAGTGAGTGTGGATGCAGTGATTGTGATGTACCATCCATACCGTGGCACTTTATTTCCCACTATTCCCACAGGAGACCAGTTGCAGTATGAAGACGGCCAGTCTCCTCTGCACAGCCTGGAGCAAGCCGCTGTCTACTACGCCTCAGCGATCAGCCTGAGCTCCAAAGAGGCCAGGCTCCACTTCCTGCTGGGCCTCGTGCTGGAGGAGCAGCACGTCGCCGCAGAGACGTACGGCCTCGAGAGGAAGGTGACGCCACGGACGTCGGCCTCCTTTCCCAGCGTTTTGCGAGGCTACTCCCCCCCCCCCCCCCAGCCGATAATGAAACGTCTTCTTTTAACTTTTCGTCACGCGACAGTCTCACAGGGACAGAGATGAACTGAGCGACGCGAAGTCCGCGGCGCACCAGGACGACGTCCTGGCCGTGTGCAAGCTGCACGGCTTCCTCGGAACGCCCACGGTGGAGAACCAGCTGCGGGCCTTGGATCAGGAGCAGCAGCTCCTCAGGGAGCAGGGACAGGCCAACAAAGCCGACTATGTTCAGACGCTCTACATCTGGCTCTCCAAGAAAACTGGCAAGGTAACCGTGTCACGTGTCCCTTTTAATGCCGCACTGCTGAACCGAAAAGGTTTGTTTGCGTCCTCCAATTTGGGATTTGGAGCGACTGTGGAAGGATTCATCTGGAATAGAGAGGACCTGGTCTGCGTCTACAAGTCGTGTCCTTTTACCACCTCAGCATAAACGTTCCTGGTGCTTATGAGAGGCTTTGCGATGACGCGCCGCGCTGTGGAGCGAACTGTGACTGTACCGAGGCCCACTCGCATCTCGTTCGCAGGACAGCAACGCGGCCATGCGGGACGAGGAGAGCTGCCTCCACCGAGCCCTCCTCAAGTACCTGGACGCCTGGTCCCTGAGCCCGGACAGCTGGGAGTACAGCCTGCACGTGGGCCGGCTGCTGCTCCTGCTGCCGGGACGCGGCCGGGAGGCCCTGCAGCACCTTCAGAGCGGCCTGGCGCTGCGCCCGCTGCACCCGCCACTCAGGTGACGGAGCGCTGGCCAACCGGCTGGCTGTGGAGGGGCTGTCTACTCTTGTCCATCGCAGCTTCCAAGATGGCCACTGTCCTCCTATCCCTGTTCTTTCACAACATCTGTCATGATGAGTGAAAACTCACTTGTCCATCCATCTAAAATCAATTGTAGCGCAGCAACTCGTAACAAGATTTTCAAGTCGTCTCCACAGGAGTCTCGTTGGACCAATAGGCCGTTCGGCAGGACCGGCACTGACCCGCGAAGGCAGACGCGGTGCATCTCTAACCGGGGCTCTGTGCTGCCGTCGCTTTCTCAGATTTTTCACGGCGCTGGCTCTGCTGCAGCAGGAGCAGGAAGCGTCTGAGGACACCGAGAAGGAGGCTGCTCTGTTCTTACAACAGGGACTGGAGCACTTTGTCAGCCAGCGCTGCAGCAAGAGGTGCGTGTGTGTGTGAGTGTGTTTGTGTGTGTGTAGTGGAGGTGGATACATTTAGTGAGAGAGGGAGAGAGAGAGAGAGAGAGAGAGTGTGAGGGCATGACAGCAACAGTATTGTACCGGCATGTTCGGCTGCAGCCTGCAGGAGGGAGAACTGGACGGTGAAAAACACTGTTGTGCTCCACAGAAAGGCAGCGTCACACCTCCTGCTGTGTCCTCTAAAGCTTCTTTATGGATGAGGAACATTTAAAAGGTTAAACTGCTGAATGAATGCTTTGATCCTGGCTTGTTTTTTTTGTGCTTATCTTCATGACCTGCAGCTGGGTGGCCCAGGACCCTTCGGACCCTCTGTCCAGCAGCGACCCCCAGTTCCTGCGAGGCCTCCTCGCCCTGGGTCGGCTGCAGCAGAGGAACGCCTTGTCCGGGAAGGCCATGAGCGCCAAGCAGGTCTATCACACGTATGTTTCCCGTCAGAAGTGGAGTTTGAGTGCGAGAAAAAGTCCGATTTTCGGGCCGGCTTCGTCACGCTTCATTAGAAATGGATCTGGCTCGCGGTCTTGCTCAACTCTCTCGTGAATGTGCGATCCAAAGAAAAGTCCTCGCGTTCGACAGCGCGAGCCAGTCGAAGTGCTTGAACGTTGCATAAAAACAACAACAAAAAAAAGAAGCCTCGTCTTGTTTCTGTGCTGGATCGCTTCAGCGTAGCCGTGCTGGCTGCCCAGAGCGTGAGTCAGTGTGTGCGTCGTGGCGAAGCGAGCAGGCAGCTGGAGTGGGTGCTGCTGGATGCTCACTTCGCCCTGCTGCAGGGGCTGGTCCAACAGGGCGACCCCCGGGCCAGGACGGCCAGCGAGAGGCGGCCCCTGGTGGCGAGGAGGTGCCAGGCCCTGACGGCCCTCGTACGCCTCAGCGCCATCGGCTCCTGTCAGGAACTGCTGGACATGCAGGAGAAGGTATCGCTGCTCCTTTGTGGCTTCATGACGGAGAAGGCAGCCTCGTATCATCTGTCTTCACCTCACTGCCCGCCTGCCGCACACAGACCTGCCAGCTCGCAGTGGCGACCACGCCGCGGGACAGTCACGCCCTGTGTCTCCTGGGTCTCGCCCAGCTGGCTCAACATGACAGCAACCCAGACTGCAGCGGGTCAAAGGGAGCCATTCATGACGCCTGCCTGAGCTTCCAGGCCAGCATTGAGCTGGAAGACCAGATTCAGAGCGGAGAGCCGCCGACTCAACTGAGCCGTGAGTTTCAGCACATCCAACCACTTCAGCCTGAACTGCTGAAACTGGAACCTTTGATAAAAAAGGCTCCAGTTTTTCTTAAAGTGTCTCAAATTGGCTAACTAGGAGAGAAGAAGAAAAAGAGAAGTAATGAGATGTTAAAAAATATTTGTACAGACACAGTTTTTATCTGGAGACACTTTGCCATAGGAATCTAAACCAACTTCCTGCCGATGTCGAGCGTTTCCTGTTCACTCAGAGCAAAAGTGGTGGCAGGTCCGACTGGAGGCTGAAAGCCAAAGCGCTGCCAGGCAGCCTGTCGCTCCGCCAGCGGGAGCGAAGGGGCCGTGTGACACAAATGTGACAAAACGAGGCGCCAAACATGGCAGGGGAGGACCGAGTCAAGGACGCGCAGCTGCCCCTGGAACCAAGGCTCAGGCCGCCGCCGCCCCTGCCAGAGGGGAGAGGGCTGTCCGGCCCACTGCCAGAACCGCTGCAGCCAGGTCAGTCGCTGGCTGCCCGCTCGGATGCATTCTGTGGCTGTCTGTAGACGTTTCTGCTGTTTACTTATTTATTAATGAATGATTTAGCATTTAGCGTTGCGGTTCTGTGGTGTAGAGTTTGATAGGTTTGTGTGTCCTGCCTACACAGATAAACAGCCGAGAGTCTTACTTTTTGAGGAGACGTTTCTAAGTCTCGACACTGAGTTGTGACGTTACAGTTAGACGAAAAGGGTTCAGGGATCTGTTATGTGTGCATAACTTGCATCTCTGCAGCACTTGCACTAAACCGTTCGTCCTGTAGGGGGCGAGCTGGAGCAGCTGCCAAGCCTGACAGATCAGCTAAGCCTTCCAGCAGCAGTGCAAAACCTCAGCTCCCCGCCAACAAGTCTAAACAGGACTGTTGCTCTGATACCGTTGAGACAGCAGAGGGTAAGGCATGACAGAGGCATCCAGGGTGGCATTCAAACTCAAGAGGGAAACCTTTCTTCTCTACGGCTTATGGAGCCAGTGTGCACCAAGAGCTTCAGCAATGAATGAATGAATGACACAGAGATCTCAGTGTCACCTCATTGATGCAAATCAAACGCAATCCATATCTTTTGTGCGTCAGCTTCTTCCGTTTCAGAGTCCAATGAGACGCTGAGCGGCGGTCAGCCGGCTCCGGTGAACCGCAGGTCTCCCGCGTCCCGGCTGGGCCTGGCCCGCGCCCTGTCCCGCTCTGCGGACTCCCGGGAGCGGGCCGGGCGGCTCTACCGGGAGGTCATCGCCATGGCGCCGGGGGTCAGTGTGCGGTCTGTCAGGCTCATTGATTTCACCAGCTTACCCTGGCCTTAAAATAAGATTACATCATCCTTTTCACACCCGCCCAGCTGTGCGAGTCCGGCCTTGGTGATTAATTCCAGTGGAATGACCGGCGCTCCTGCTTTGAGTTAGACGGTTACAGTACATTTAGTTTCTGCAACAGAGGAAATGTTACTGCTCTGTTTTAGAGGGTTATTTTCAATGACTTTGAGTTGGAGGATTCAGATCGTTCCGTGCAGCTGATTAAATATAACCCGCCTCGTCCAGATCACGTGTGAATATCGAACCGACCGGCTATTTTAGATCCACGATGCCTACGTGGAGCTGGCGCGGCTGCTGGAGCCGTCGGACCCCGCCGCCGCCCTGGAGGTGTACTGCGGCTTCCCTCTGAAGCCCGCCGCCGAGCAGAGCTTGGACGACGCCTTCGTCACGGGGGAGATCGCCCGCATGCTGATGGCCCAGGAGCGCTACGACCACCCGCTGCTCGGAGCCTGCCTCGCCGCTCACGGCAAAGTCCTGGGGCTCAGTGAGTGGCCGCTTACGTTCCTCTGAACACCGACCACGATGTAAAGATCTGAGACACTCGGGCTCCATTTCAGACGTCGGTGATGCAACATTTAGCGTCTTTTACTACTTTATTTTTATTTTTATAGTAGCAGCTGAACTATATTTAAACAAATGTGTTGTCTTGAAATCACGCAGCGGGACCCATGTGACATGCCATGTCACGTTATTTATAGAGATGTATCACATTCAAGTGATGCGCGGCTCAGATGGACGGCATGACATATCACACAGAAGTACATACATACAGAATTATATCAAATAACTGAACAGTTGCAGGTCGAGTTGCAGCATTATGTTATCTAAGCGAGACAGGAAACGTCTCGCTTAGATAACGCCACAATAGGTTCCGATTATGGAAAGTTTTAAGAGGAAAGTGTCGCGGAATCGTTCTAATCTGCTACGTTGTCGTGCGTGCAGGTTGCATTGAGAAGTACATCGAGATCTTGGAGGAAAACTCCTTCACCGGCCTGCTGAAAAGTGTGTACGCAGAGATCCACGACCGTCAGGAGGACGACCAGGAGCTGCAGGACTTCTTCAAGTTCAAATGCTGGATTTGAGCAGCTCTCCAATCCTCCGAACAGTCATCTCACTGTCTCAGGTTGTGAATTTCAGAACAAGATGCATATTTCGTCTCCAGGTTGGAAGATATTAGGATATAGAGGTTTGGTTCTTTTCTCCAAAAGCATCTTTAATGGGGTTTCAATAAAAACGTATCAAAAGTGACAACAGGGTTACTGCAGCACAGCGTTCACAGGTGTATCAGTGAGCCTCCGACTGCAACACAAAATTGAAATAAAATTCAATTTCTCCCAGCTCGAGGCTGCATGACTCATTACTTCGTCCCAACTGAGGCCTCGCGAGGAGACTGGAAATGTGTGATTGTGTTACAGGTGGAACGTCTCCGCACTGCAGGAGAATATTGTCTGCAGTGGCTCAGCCGAGCACTGCGCAACTTCGAGTGGAACGCGGAGACGATTCAGAACAACCGAACCCGAACGGACAGCTCCTCGTCTGAAGGCTTCTCGGGTTCGTCTGTACAAAACTGCGGCAAAACGACTGCGTGGCTGACGAGCTGCGGCTCACGCACGCGTTTGTTTTTTTTTTACACTGCGTTGAGTTTGGTGACGATGAGCACGCGGACCGACTGGTCGAAACCCGAGCACACGCACAGACCCTGCTTGTCGGGGCTCCAGTCCAGGCTGGCGATGGGCTGCGTGGACAGGGTGGCGTTCTGCAAGAGGTTGACGGTGCCGGCGACGCCGGCGTCCACGCCGTCCGAGTCCTTTTCGCTTCTCTGAGCAGGATATTCGCTGGAGACAGAGAAACGGTGTCAGTCTTAATCAGCTTACCAGCATTTGCATGAACGCGTCTTTGACTGGTTACTCACTATTTCCAGAGATGGAGGTTTCCTGCTCCGCCCGCAGTCATGAAGATGTCTCTGTTTTGGGGCAAATGTCTCACCTGCCAGATCGTCGACTTGTGAGCCTGAGATTGAGAGGAAGCCATTCATAACTCACCAGCAACTTAACCGAACGATGGTAAAAACATGCCGTTCTTGATATTATCGCTCTGCTTCGGCCTTGAAACCTTTCAGACCTTTTCTGGCAACTGTTGGTTGGTCAAAAGAACCGATCCGGCTTGGCGAGCCGGCCTGTGCACTAACGCAATTTAAAGTGTGTTTTTCTTGCGTTTCACCTTTTAAAAAAACACACTTGTCTCTTCTCACGGACCCCGTGTCTTTGTTGGCCGGTGTCACCAAGCCACAGAAAACACTGGACCAACACAAACCCCCCCCCCACCTTCCCAAAACACTTCCAGCTGTGAAAACGGGCAAATTGCGGCGTGACCCCCATTTTCCTCCGGACCGTTCAGATGTAAGAATAACAATAACAAGAATCATAAGAACCTTCTGACACTTTCCTCGCACGGAGGAGCCAAACATCCGCCCGGCGTCTCGCCTCAAACGGGTCAATTACCTTTTCGGAAACGGAGGCGAACCCTTTGGTGGGATGCTGCGTCCTCGTGTCGAAGACGTGGAACTTTCCCTCCAGCGAGGTGGCCACCAGCTTGTTCATGTTGATGTCTTTCCTGTCGAACTCCACGCAGCAGACCTGCTCGGGAGGGAAAAAGGGGAACCGTCAGTCGGCGGGGATTTATCGCAGCCGGAACTATTTCCTCTGCCACAGAGCGTGTTGGTAATGACCTTTGGCTGCTTGGTCTACATCTAAGGGGAGGGGGGGGGTGACTAAGAGAGACAGCTGTGCAGTAAAATGAGTGCCAGGCTTTGTATATGTCACATGAAGGGAACATTGAGCTCGGACTTCACGGTGGGCTGGTTTTTTATGTGCGGCCTGAATAAAGCTGGAAAGTCTCCACACGATGTCGGTTATGATTCAAACACAGATTTTCCTGTGAAGAAAAATAATCCTGCATAGAAAAACATTATTCCTGAATATCAGGAAGATTTTTTTGTTGTACGAAATCAGTTCGAATCCCTAAATTTGTCCTAAATGACTGGGATTTTTCTTGCCGTTTCGCCCCGCTGTGAAATATTCAAGAACCGCAGCTTTGTAACCGAGTCGTTCGCACCGCCGGCTGGGAGACGTTTCCAGCTCACCCCGTTTTTGATGTTGGTTTCCCATCGCACGGACATGTTGCGCAGGTCAAAGAGTTTGACGTCGCCGTTGTCGTAGCCGGCGCACACGCAGCGGTCCTGGTCGTTGAAGGCGTGACCTGAAAGGGAAACGGCAGAAAGCGGCGCGAGTGTGATGCAGGAGGACTGTTGCGATTTTGACCTCGATCGCGTCTTCCCTCACGACGACCTTGGAGCCATTTTAACACACGGAACAGCATCTGCTTGTATGGTGATGATAGAGAGAAGCATGCATGGCGGCCGCCACCATTGATTGACTGGAGTGCGTCCCTGATTGTGTGAATGGGTGAACGAAACGGACGCTGGAACAGGAAAACATGCCTGATAGTTATAATGCTTACAGAGGTGTACAAAAAATGTGTATTCACTGGTAAAATTCTAAACGCATTCACACGATGACAGACGGTTGCCATGTTTGGTCCGCACACACCAGTGGGAGCGACTGCAGGTTCAGTGTTTGTCCCAAGGACACACAGGCAGTGAACAATGGAGGATCGAACCACCGACCTTGGGACAAGAAGGTAACTCGAACAACTGAGTCTCACTGGAGAGAATCATTTCTCCAGTAGTGACAGAATTACGGTCAATTTATAGCTGAACTATGTTTAAATCATTCTTACTGTTTGAGTTATTGGGACCATTTGGTTATGATTAATATTGTCCTAATTTTTAGAGACGCGTCTGTCCATCAGCCAGCTGAATTTGCTACCCGGCGACTGGAAAACACTGATATCCAACGCTTCTACCAACCGAACGCAACAGTCCAGCAGTCCCTCTTAGCTTCCCCCTCCACGGGCTCCATGTTGGCCACAGGGGCCTCCTTCTGTCTGGGGTCCCACACTTTGACTGTTCCTGGGAAACAAACACCAAAAAAATGTTTCCTCTTTGGACTTTGAACATTTCTGATTCACAAAGCTTGTCTTTGTTCCCACCGTCTCGGCTTCCGGTTACGATTTCCGGAGCGCCGTCGCCGATCCCCAGGCCGCCGACGCCATCGATGCTATTCACAATCTCCTTATGAGCTTTCACAGAGTACACCGGCACGTCGGGCATCTCCAGATTCCTGCAGACGGCAGGAGGATCTTTACCGAGAGAGCAGGAAGCTGCAACACTCAGGCGAAGCAGATGTATCAATGTTGTTCTAGGACTAACTTTGCATTTTGGCAATTCAAAGTGCATAAAATTTCAAAAATATCTTCGGAACACCTTAAATTTCAGTCACTTTACTAGAATGAATAGAAAGGTCGAAATGTTGTTTCATGACATGATGGGCTGCAAACAGTGTGATATAAGTGCTTAAAGTGATATAAGTGATTAAAAAGTACCATATATTGAGGTTTCCATCAAAGTCCCCAGTGGCTATATGTCTCTGCTGAAGAGAGGTGGCCCCAAATGTTCCACACTTTATAGGTTTAGGTTTCTCTACCTGAAAAACGTGAGAGACAAAGTTTTTTTCAGCTCAAAGATGGAAAGCGTGAAAGATGTTTACGTGTTTGAGAGTCGGTCTTCGGGCGTGTCAAAAGAAAGCGAAATAAAACCTCAGTTCAAAAGCTGAGAGGGTGACGCTGACAGAAAGTGCTCCCTGGGCTTGTCTTTCCTGATTCCCTGCAGCCTCGCCGCACATTTTCCCACGAAACTGTGCACTGAAGCCTGCCAAATATCAGGGTGCATGCCTGTAACAACATGTCCAATGAGGTGCCAGACTCTGGTCCTGGAGGGCGATCTTACCAGGAATTAGAGGTATCGTCCTTTTCTCACACTCAATCACATGCACAAGGCGTTATGAAGGTCCTGTGGAGGCTGATGACTCCACGCAAACATAAACCAGGTGTGTTGGAGCAGGAAGACATCGAGACTCTTTGGAAGGAGGCTCTTGGGGAATGCCACTGCTCTGGCATGATCCTGCAGTATCAAGTCCACTTTGTCTGATCTCGGAACAGTTTGTATACACACCTCATCAGCTCTTCCTTTAAGAATGAAACTTGAACAAAACTGTCCGTCTGCCAATGCTGCTGAAAATGTAACATATATCCTCACTGCTCCTCTTATGTGTGTGAAAGATGTGCGCCAAGAAATCCCACAGGCACTTCCTAAAATCACCTGTTCCCTCTGACAGTCTAATGCTGTGGTTCCTGAACCCCTCACCATGAAACTGACCCCAAAACTGCCACTATCCAAGCCTGTGGCCCAATGAAAACTCACATTTCTCCAAGACCTTTTGACACCAGAGCACCAGTGGCTGTCTCCGTGTTGCCCGTTGTCATGGCGACAAGCTGCCAAGAACGTTCCAGAAAAAGCTAACGCAGGTTGTCGCCCTCCCACCCTTAAAATGGGACGTTAGCATGGTGTATTGTGTGGCATAAGAGGCCCGGGCGGGTGAGCGGGGTGTCCAGTTCGTCTCACCTCCTTGACCAGCTGAGCCTCTCCGTGCTGCACCTCGTATATCTGCATCACTCCGGTTCCTCGCGGAAAGTTGCCCAGACACACGAACTTGGCGCTGCAGGGGATCCATTTACTGTCGAACACCGTGTAATTCAAGCTCTTCTGAATGTGCGCGATGATCTGGGGCTTCGACAGAGGCGACGACATCTCTGCGGGAAACGGACTTACTGCGTGAAAACGCCCGAAACCCGGCCCAAAGTTGGGAAAGTGAAACGTTAGTGCGTCCGCAGGGCCAAAACAAATGACGTCGGCCGTCTTTCGTTCACCTTTGCAGCTGTCTAAAGAGATGCCTGAACAAAAGTCAAAGTATAAACTCAGTAAAACTTACTAAATATTGACTTAATCGACTCAAGTGTTTTTCAGACATTATATTTTAAATTACAAATATGTTTTGAGTAATTTTGGTGATTATTATGCACACATTGAGAAGCTTGTTTCCGACATGCGCGGGCTCCGTCCCGGTCAGGGTCCTTTCTTCCACACGAGGATTCCCGCATGCCTCCGTGGCCTCGGTCAGCTTCTCCTCACTTTACTGTTTATTCCGGCTAAAACCAACAGTTCCCGGTATGGAAACCGACAAAAATTTGGTGCCAGACGGCGGAGCAGTCGCAGAGAGCCAAGACGACTCGGAAACGTTCACGAAAGTAAAGTCAAAGAAGACCCAGAAGCGAAAACGTGAACAAGATGGAGCGGGGATGGACACGGAGGAGCCCGTGGCGAGCAAACGGCCGCAGTTCCCACCGATTTCAAGCGATCAGTTACGGGTAAGGACGATCTGCTGCCACGGATCGGCGAGGTTCTCCCATATAACAGTTATGATTCAATTTACAATGTCCGGAATGTTGTTGAATTTCTTACCGATAGCAGCGGCCCCTTTAAACGAACCAGAAATTCCTTTTGCGCATGTGCAGGAGGAGTGTGTTAGAGAGACAGATAAGGTGGTAATATTATCTATAGAACAAACAGTTTGATTGATCATTCAAGAAGACGCTGACGGTTGTTCGTAACCCTCATTTAAAGGCTGGTGGTGTTAGTGCTGTTGACGCACAGTGAGAAGGTTCCTGGTTCGCGTCTGGATGGGACTCCAACTTTGTAGTTTAACCCTGTGTGTGAAATAGTCTCCTCTGTGTATTCAGGCCTCCTCCTCCTCTTTAAAAACATACTTATGCATCTGTGGTGACTTTATTTGTGTAAGTTTTGTCACAGTGCTGCAGTCCTGAACAGTGTCATGGCATCTCTGTAATTGGTGTGTGTGTGTTTGTGTGTTTCAGGGAACAGATGAGATGCGTAAAATCCCCGTTCCAGCCCACAGATACACACCGCTCAAGGAGAACTGGCTGAAGATTTACACTCCCATCGTGGAGAACTTGCAGCTTCAAGTCAGATTCAACCTCAAATCCAGAAACGTTGAAATCAAAGTACGAGCCGCACACGTGCACCATCGCATAGGAATTCCCTTCATGTAGCTATTTGATTAGGTTTGAATTGAAGTTCCCCTTTTTTTTTCTTTCAGACGTGCAAAGAGACTCAGGACATCGGCTCGCTCACAAAAGCAACAGACTTTGTCAAAGCGTTTGTTTTAGGATTCCAAGTTGAAGTAAGTACACAAGTTTCTCAACGTAAAGTCATGTGATCAGTACAATTATATCATCTTTTTGTTGTCGTCGTCAGTCTCTTCCCTGATTTCTGTCTTTCAGTTTGTTGGATGCCTGCTTGTGATGTAACGTTCACACTTTGTGTTCGCAGGACGCGCTGGCTCTCATCAGATTAGACGAGCTCTTCCTCGAAACCTTCGATGTCACAGACGGTGAGATGCGGCCGCTCCAGCTTCTCCGCTCCAATCTTTCACGTCTTATCCACCTCGCTGCGGGAGGAGGACTGCTCGTGCCGCCTCCCGGGGACTTGACTGACTGTGTTTTCTCTCTCTCTGCTGTGTTTCGGCAGTGAAACCGCTGAAGGGCGACCACTTATCCCGGGCCATCGGAAGAATAGCGGGCAAAGGAGGGAAAACCAAATTCACCATCGAAAATGTCACCAAGACTCGCATCGTGCTCGCAGACACGTGAGTGAATCGGTGGTCTCCAACGGGGGTTTAGGGACCCCCCCCAAAAAACTTGTTTACACATTTCCTGGAAGTGAATTCTACTCAGGTGTTGCAGTTTTGATTGACACGTTTGGTGTCCAGTCACAGCGAGAACAGTGCCGTAGGGGGCGTTTCTCTTGACATTTGACATCATTTTACAACACAAAGGATTAAAAATGTGGATTCTGACAAATGTGTTGGATAAGTCTAACTGTATTTTAACATCTGTTTTGTTTTTCCCTCAATAGAAAAGTTCACATACTAGGATCTTTCCAGAATATCAAGATGGCACGAACAGCGATCTGTAACCTGATTCTTGGTGAGAAAGGCTTCAGTGTATTATGGTCTGCACCACATTTGGAACAGACTTCTTTGATCATGACTCAGTGCTGCGAATTGACCTTTAAACCCCCTTTTTTGCCCCCCTACAGGAAGCCCACCTTCAAAGGTCTACGGCAACATCAGAGTGGTGGCCAGCCGGACTGCCGAGAGGTTTTAAAGTCTCATTGGTCTCCGCGGGCGTTCGTCGCTTCCTCATTGGCTGATGGGATTTTTTCCCCTTGCCTGTGGCGATGAGCAGAGACCTTTGGTGGTCTCGTGGACTGACACTGGTGGTCTCCTGTAAGGAGCCATCATGAGGGCGGGGTGATCGTACGAGCAGGTTGCGAGGTCGTGAAATGGTTTGTGTAAATAAATAAGTGAAATACAATCAATCTCTGAGTCTTTCCTGGACATGATTTTAGGCAGTAAATCCGACATGACTCGGAATAAAGACAAATTGGTGTTACTTTCAACATTTCAAAGTTTATTTAAATTTTATTTAATTTTCATACAGTATCAAGTTTCCAACAGTCCCACAGCATAAGATGCAGCATGCAGAAAAAAAGGAAAAAAAAAAAGGTTTCTCAAACTTAAATCTTTTCAGATATCCCCACACAAACTAAAAAGAACCCAAGTCCCTCAGAGAAAAAGTAGCACTTACAAACTAAAGCGCGGTCTGAACTATACAGAGAACAGAGAGCCAGAACTGCATTTAACAAATACTTATATACAAAAGAAAAAAAACAAAACCAAAGAAAAGAAACAAAACAAAACATCAAATTTTCCCCTTTAAGCTGAGTACAGTGTGTGGCAGTTTGAGACAGGATCAGATATGCAACTTTTACTGGAATCGAAGCATCTCGCTGACCCGGGTAAAATACAAAAAGTTACATGTAGTTCAGTTCATTTGGATTACCTCTCATAATATGTGTACATTTACCAAAGTTTGGCAACATCCATATTGTATACCATTAAATTCTTAAATATATTAACATCACCATCCATGTGTAAACAAGAGGATTATTTCAAAAAATTGATCTACATGCACAACAAAAAATATACTTCCATGTCATGCAAGCACAGGGAGGCCCAAGCCGTGCAGAGCTTTGGGAGAGGGGACGATTAGAGCACTCCAGATTCACATCTCTGACTGAAAACTCCTGCTCAGACCAGCAGTCAGCCTCCGAAGCAAAACGGAAAGAAAGAGCGATCCCGATGCCGTTTATACGAGGAAGCATTTTTCCCTTAGAAATCAAACAAAAACAAAAAAACAAAAAACAATTTTGGTTGGATTTCCTGTCGGTTTATTTTCATTTTTTTTATTATTTGTTTTTTTTTTGTTGTTTTTTTTTTACCCTCCCTGTCGGTGTGAGTGGGTGGGAGGGGGAGAAAATGAGGTGATTGTGACGGAGAAAAAAAAATTAAATTAAATTAAAAAAAAAAAAAAGTGGGAGAAGAAGCCAACTTTTGAAATGTACACGTTCCAAAAAAAAAAAAAAAAAAAAACCTAAAGAAAACTACAATATACAGTCTACCTCATTGCACACTGATCATGCCAACGTGTTAAGATTTTAAGTGTTGAAGAAAAAGTCTGACCCGTACTGTGCAGACGCTTTCAGAGGGGAGGGGGGGCTCGAGTCGGGCAGAGGGGGGAGAAGCCTTCTCTCCGTGCTGTTAAATAACGTGAGCACACATCGATTACCTAATATACACATATTGGTTGTTGTTTTTTTTCTCAATTTAAAAAAAACTAAACGTGCTGCCTGCAGATAAGTCTCTTAAATTGCTATATCTTTGCACAAACAGTGTATAATCTCACCTTCACTCGCTCTCTGCTCAGTTCTTAGCCAAGACCGTCCAGCCTCCGTCCCAAAGGTTACGCTAAAGTCTCCGTTCCGCTCCGTTAGTCAGCGTGAGTGCAGAGCTATTCTTTGCATTGGAGATTGTCTCGTGGATGCACACAGTTAAATGCAAAAATGCTTCTCCAAGGAGTAAACCACGTAGCAGTTTGCAGCCACAAATATAATTCATCATCATCATCGTCTTTTTTTGTTTTTTTTCTCTCTTTTTTTTTTTTGGAAAGACATTTTCTTGGCATTAATTAATCTACCCTAAAATTTCATAACAGAAAACCAAAAAAAAAAAGAAAAAAAAAGAGGATCATCTCCAACAATATAAACACATTCTTAACGTATAAATAAAACTAGTACTCTTATTACAAAAAAGAAAAAAAACATGAGTTGCTCTTGCTATGTGTTGACTGGAAGCGTTACTGGTCTGTTCAAACTGCAGGAAAACAAACGAAAAGAAAAGAAAAAGAAATCGGAAATCTTCTTTTTTTTAAATCTAATGCGACTCGCAGCCGAGCGGTTGGAAGCGCCGCCGGCCGGCCGACCGACCGCGGCGACGGCGACGATGATGATAGGTTAATAACTTGAACTGGTTTCTGGATATGTTCTGGTTGGCACTTCATACCCTACTTTCTAGTTGTACTGCAAGTCTGCAAGTGTTTCCACACACTACACACTTTCCCCTCACGAGACAACCGAAGATATACTTGTGTTTTTTTTTTCTTCTTTATAAAAGACAAGAACAAAAAATAAATATCAAAAATAACAATTAACAAAAAAAAAAGAAAAAAAAAAAAAGAAATAAAGGATGAAATATGAACAAGCCAACCAGCCTCTTCAATGCGGGGGGGGGGGGGGGGGGGGGGGGGGGGGGGGGGGGGGGGGGGGGGGGGGGGGGGGGGGGGGGGGGG
>JASSRZ010000014.1:3952058-3970173 GCA_032164315.1 Malacoctenus gilli | reverse complement strand
CACACACACACACACACACACACACACACACACACACACACACACACACACACACACACACACACACACACGCTCTGGCTGGACAACGTCCTGCCGCTACAACAGCCGGTTTATCTGCGGCCAGTAAACGAGACCAGAACGGGAGGAAGAAACGCAAGAGGAGGGAGAGAAAAAAACCCTGGCTCACCCATTGGCCGGGAAGGAACGCAGGAATCCAAAAAAAAGTAGTCAGCGACAACATCCTGTTGCTATGGTTACACAGATGCAAAAGGATGCAAGGGAAGTCACTCTCCTCACTCGGTGCATTGTGTAGTCAGTTTGCATTCACCTTATTAACCTAACAACGCGGTCCGCTTGCGAGTGAACTGAGACCCACATTTTAAGGTGGACCAGAATCCGTCTGGCTTAAACTAAAGTGGACGATCCAAACACACAAACGCTGCTCTGTTTAAACTCGAGCAAACAGGTGTGGTCTTTAAGTGCCCTGAAATTGCATGAACCTCTTGATCCACTGATCCTCATCTCCTGCTCCTATGCAAACTCTGTCCATCGAGTGCAATAAATCCCTTGTTTGTTCGAAAAGCGCAGACTGCGCAGCCAAGATCTCAAAATGTGGCGCGGTGACGTGTACCGACAACTGTCCAACAAAAAAAAACAACAACCTACAAACGATCCGTGCTTTGCTTACAAGAATGACAACCGGTTCCCCCGGGAACCTGGAACAGGCTGTCGGTGTATTTAGAGGACAGCTGTGTTCCTGAAAATGAACGTGCTCGGATGGGAGAAGTGCCGCTTGAAATGACAGCCAAGAAGCAAAAGATATGAGATGTTCTCTTTCTTTTCCGATACAACAACACCTGTACACACAATCGCCGGGGCGGTGGAACATTAACATCGCGGAGAGAGTTGACTGAGATGACATTAGACCTTTAACGTGGCTCTTGCTGCCAAACAAGGAGCAGGAACTGAATTTTAGAGTCGCGGCACAGGTGGCAGAAAAGCTGCGGAGATTGGTCTTGTTCGCGGCGACCGTCGTCCTCCTCCGTGACCTGAGCTTACAGAGGAGGTGAGGAAGAGGAGGAGGAGGAGACGGGCATGTTTTTAACCTGCGCTTCAGACTACAACCTGTATGTTTGTGCCTCTGGCAGCAGACGCGGCAGCGATGATGTGGGCGACGTTGTAAACTGACACTCAAATGTGTCCCTCTGTCCCATCCTGCTCGATTTGGGTAGAGAGGAAGTGAATGTGAAGTGAAAATGCAGGTTTAGTGTGTTGTGGATCGTTCAAAAATTACATTTTATTCATTGTATTTTTCAAATTAAAAGATGTGTCTCCAAACAAAATGTAGTTATATTTTAGTGGTTATGTCTCAGGTTACTTCTCCCTGATTGATATCTAACACCCGTATTTATATTTGGTGTCGATCAGCTGACAAGCTGCAAGATGGCAGATGTGGATACAAGTTACATTTTGTTGATATTCATTAAAAAAAACAAGGTACATGTGTCATCAGAATACAAGCAAAAGTTCATGGACTTCGGTCAGATTCATGAATGAAAACAGATGAAATGCTTCATTAATTTATGTTTTTATTTGTTTATCGATGTTACGTGAACTTAACGTGTTTTAAAAGGCCAAAAAAGTTCTAAATGTGGATCAGTGCAATTTGTAATGCAGCTGGACGAAACTCCAAAAGCTTGTTTTACACTGTTGTGTTTATGTAGCAGTTTATTATACTTTTACCACTGGATCAAACCAAATTTACACATATTCCTATTTTGTTGTTTTTCCTTTCTTTTGTTTCACTTCTGTTCTTCTGCATAGACATTATGGCTTATATGCATTATTTTTCTTTACTCTCATTGGTATAAAACAGTGGTGTTGCATTGTGGTGGGCATCACGTACTAAACAGGAGATGAAAAGAACAACAACTTTACGTTTTTGCTGTGTACGAAGTGCCTTTCTGAGAGGTCTGCATAGACACCGAGGCTCCTCACACCGCTATGCTAATGAACAGCTCCGAGGGAGACCCAATGTAACTGTGAGATGATTATGATAATCTCATATAACACACACACACACACACACACACACACACACACACACACTTTCATAAACGCTGCATGCACCCTTAACTGTGTTACTAGGCAACTAGAACCCGTTAGCCCCACTAAGTAGCGCGCGTGCTCACAAACACACGGACGCGAAGAAGAGAGAAATTTTGAAACAATCGTTCATCAGGTGTATGCCTGGAAACACATGCATATGTAGATGTGGCCAGCCCTCGAGTGTGCACAGGAGCCTCACACTCGCGCATAAGCTGCAGAAAACAATGAAAAAAAATGACTGCGTCGCTCGGCCAAATGGCTCTCCTTCTGGTCCATGCTACACTGCTCGCCTTTTTCAGGGCTTCCTCTGCTGTTTTTTGCAGTCCCGATGAATGCCTGTGTGTCAAATACGGCGGAAAAAATCCCAGAAACGTGATGCAGCTGTAATTTTTTTTAGCTGAACACCGACATATTCATTCTGCATGACAATACTTGCACCCCCTCTATCAAACTCTATTCTGCCTCATCATGCCAAACACTGATCTGGGTAAAGCTAACCATTAAAGCGGCAACACAGCTGTGTGAATAGAAAATCTGCTAAGTGCAACTCTTGCCCATTTTTGTTTAATTATAAAACACAATGTTCCCAAAATGTCATTAATGAATGCGTCCTCTTAAGCATGCTCAGCCCTAAAACGGCTCTTCCTGCACATTAATGGAGACATGTGACTCCATTAACACAGCTAACCTGAACTGAGACAAGCAGCGGGTTGGGGGGGTTGTGAGGGGGGGGGCCACAGAGCAAAAATCGAGTTGGCGTGTTTCTGAAAATCACAGCACGCAGGACTCGGCTGTATATAGCTCTGAAGGCACAGATGATAAGGCGTGAGGGTGGGTAAACATGAGAAGGTTACATGCGCAGGCTCAGTAATTACACGAGTTTGACACACGACACGGTGTCAATTAGCATAATGGGGTTGCGCCGAGCCAATAAGGCCGGAGTTTCCAGGGAACAGGGCGGAAGACGGCCGCCCGATCCAAGCGCACACGCGCTAAAAACTACGCCATCTTATTGCTAATCAGGGAACGGGGAAGGGCAAACGAGGTTACGATCAGTCCGGTGGTCACGCTCAGCGTGATCAAACCACATCTTCTGTGGCTACAAAGGAATTTCCTTCAAAAAAAAAACCTGGTGAGGTCATGAACATGATCTCAGCTCGGGCAAGGAAACACAAATATCTACCAGATGGAGTGCAAGACGAGCAGAAGACAAGGAGTTCGAAAGACACAGCCTGTCAGCAGGCAGTCGGTCTCACAAGCGCTGATGAGTCGCATCATGAGGAGCGGAGCTTCATGTGTTTACACAGTTTGTCTGAATACTTTTTGGGCCCGAACGAAGGTTCGAGCCTTTTGTTTACGTGTGATAGTTTTCCTGGCCTGGCTTGTTTGAGACAAAATTTTCCGCGGTTTTGTTGTAGACAATCATATTGACAACGTGACGCGTTGTTGATGCGAAACTATTTTGAAATGATAGGTTTTTTTGTCCACATTGTCACTTGAATAGAGCGCACCGTTAATGAAAATACGCGTTGTATCTGTAACTGTTCAGGCAGTAAAACTGAAACCTCGATTTACTTCAATGTCGCTTGCAAACTATATTTCTGAAGTTACGGATTATAAAACATCACTTTTTGATGAAAAGTTGTCGATTTATCTTCTTCGATTAACAGACAAACCATTTTTCGAGCTATTTGTTTCTATCGTGTCGCTGTCGTTCGCAACATTCAGAACTATGAGGGAACAACGAGAGGGAGCTCAGCAGTCGCATATTGATCATTATGACCTGGCAGTCACCGGCGCCAGTTCGTCAGATTTTCCATTATCGGCCCGCAATAAAATTGGAAACATTATGTAGAAAGTTATAATGAGGAAAAGGGGCAGCAACACTGACTGGTTGCGTAATTACACAGCCGTAAATTTGGAATAAATTCAGGCAACCAGTCAAAAGTTGATCAATCTTCTCTATTAATTGATCGCATATAAGCCTAAAAAGCCTGATCATGACTGTTTTCATGACTGCTTTCTATCTTTCCCTTTTTTTAAATTATCATTTTAATGAATTTGTCTCAGTTTTGACAAGGTTCCTTAATATCTTCACTCGCCATTCAATAAGAACAAGGCAGCTAAACATGAATTGCCTGAAAAAGACAGAAGTGTCCGAAAAAAAAACTGATTCGGCTTCACCTGTGGATTTAAAAAAAAAAAATCAGGCCATTTGTGCGACTGAAAGCGCCGCGCTCCGAGCGCCACATCGCGCGCTCTCAGTTTTATCTCGTTTATGGTGCCGGTGGGAGAAGGCCGCCCAGTGCAGAGTGTTGTACTACACAGGAGAGCCGCGGCTCTCTGTGCATTAGGCTGATTCCACCGGCCGCTCTGATAATGTACAGCGCGGCCGCATGAACCAAAGTGAGGACGAAGCAGGGCAGCACATTGATGGCGCTTATTTATAGCCGTGCCGTCATCAGAAAACCCCCAACTCACCCCCCACCCCCCGCCCCCCTCCCTCCACAGCGACTGAGGCTCTGGCTCCCGCCCTCAGGGAAACCCCTAGCAACAAGGAACTCCAGCGAGCCGCCCGCCGTTTATTTTGGGCGGCTGCAGACAGACCTGCGATGGTTTCAGGCTCGCTGCTGCGTTGCTCTGAGAGCGTGATGCATTGAGAGGGTTGTGTGTGCGTGTGTGTGTGTGTGTGGGGTGAAGAGTGTGTGGTGGAACAGAGTGGGCGCGTGCATGCACTTTAACAAAGTGTGGAATGCAAAGGGATGTGTGCGTGTGTGTGTCCAATCATGCACGCTGTTCCAAGTAGGCTTTCAAATTTTGCCTGATCTAAGCGTGTTCAAGCCAACTCTAGTGAGAAGCTGCTTTGAAATGAGGGCGCAAAAGAATTCAAGTTTTGACATTAAACTGCATCTTTCTTTCTGCGTCACTTCAAGGCTTTAAGACAAAACTGCTAATGCTAATGATCAATCAACGGGCCTTATTCAGAAGTGGCCGGTGGCAGACGCAGGTGGGTGGGCATTAGATTTTGCTGGTTCACGTCTGGTCGGGAGCCGTAAAGTGCAGAAGGATGAAATTCTCTGACCGGCAGGCTGGAGCTAATTTCTTCACAGCCAGTGCCTGCCTGTCCAAGCACTTGATGAGCCGAACAGCTGCTCTGTCGGTGGAGGGCGAGAGAGGCAGAGGGAGACGGCCAAAGAAAGACCAAGAGAGGGGAGAGAGGGAGAGTGAGAGAGAGGTGGGCCAGAAGGAGGTGAGAAGTGAAGGTTTACTGGAGGAAACACAGCTGTAACTATGAGGGAAATCAGCTCCTCGGATCCCAAAAATCACGAGTAGATGAGTAGGAAGAAGGTTCAGACTTGAGTTTACTCTTTTTTCAGCAGCCCACCTATGAGACTGATCAGTTTGATGAGGTTTTGTCCACGAAACAATTTGTGCTTTTGCCTTTTTGTTTGTGGGTTTGTGTTACTTGAAAGAGAAAAAAAAAGCAGGGGAGAGAGGATGAATGTGGGCATCAGGGCGAAAGAAAGGAAGGGGGTGAAAAAGAGAGAGAAGGCAAACTAACACAGAAGTGGAGGGAAGCTGTATATATCCCCAACTGAGCGCAGAGGTCCTTGATGGGTTCAGTTCAGGGTCATGCATCATCCAAATCTATCTCCCCCTCACTGTGGTGGCATAATCCAGGGGAATGAATGCCTGGAAGGCCTGGCAGGCCAAGGTCCTGTTCCCTCCATGATGTTACAGTGGTACAATCTCAGCATGAACGGGCCACAGTTTGTACCGCTGCTCTGCCACAACGAGCGGATGCGTCACAAAGAATCTGGGCTGTTCCTGGGATATCATGTAAACACGGGGCAATATCTCAAACTTCAACACTTCTTAAGGGGGCCTCAAACTGTTACCCATCAACAAACACCGATGCACGATGACTAGAATATCTTTAACTTAAAAAAACCCACCAACACAGAACATTCAGGGTAAATTTCTGCCATTTGCTGCTAGAAAAACAGCGTGTGAGTCAAGAATTTCACTTTAGATGTCTGCTGCAAGGGAGTTTTACACTTTACACGATTATGAAAGGTCGAAACGCATACAATCAGCACAATTTCTCGTTTGTAATCAAGTTCCTTTTTTCAGCCTCATTTACATGATTATGCACCGGTTTCTACATTGGTGAAGAACCACCACAAAACAGGAAATACAGGAGAACGCACAACCAAATAAAGACAGAAATTATTGTATGTTTAGTTCATCTAAGTCTCATCATAATAGCCTAAATTATAATCTGATGCGATTTAGAAAACTGCATAAATCGAGATTACTTGGTATTCGTTTCAAGGAGCCACTTAAATATGATGGCAGGAAAAACACTGAACTCGTCCACCGCACCCCGCAGTTAATTAGTCTTTTTTAAATGAAAGAAATTTCCCTGTCACTTCTTACTTCCTGCAAAACCTTTTGTTTTTTATGCCCTCTGCAACTTCTTTGTCGCCTAATGTCGAGAAAACGACTCAGGTGTGAACGATGAGGTCAATCCAAACAGCGCTGCACTCCCCGAGGTCCGCCCACGCTTCAGAGGGACCCGTCGAAGTCTCAGTGCTCATTAGGCACGTGCAGCGGTGGACGCTTTTTTTTTTTCTTTTTTAAAAAAGCGTCCCTTAACGACCTCCCAGTGTGAAAGGCGGCAGTCACACCCGAGAGAGCTGACGAGAAATCTGCATCCCCAAGGAGTTTTCGACAACACGCGGCTCAGATATTGTGTTGATGTATCATCAGGTAGAGAAGGTGAGTGAGGCCAACAAAGAAGAAATGTGAGTCATATCCTCAGCTCCACTCCTCCTCCTCCTCCTCCTCCTCCTCCTCCTCCTCCTCTTGAGCTTGGGAGCTCAAACATGTCTACCAGGCAGACATCTTGTAAACTCGACTTAAATAAAATCACAAAATGGAGATTAAATTAACCTCAAATCACACCTTGTAAAGAGAGAAAAGAGACGACGACTGTGGTTGGATATTACAGATCAAAAAGCACATTAAGTCTTGAGGAAAAAGCAGAATGTGGGTTCAGTAAATTAGGGTCTCATGTGGCTCACTTATTGCTGGTACAACAAAAAGTACAATTTACTTCATGATCCCTGGAATTAAGGTAACGTTGTGTAATTGCTTAGAGTTCGTTTGGTGCCTGATCATTAACAAATCAGAGTGCAGCCTTAATGAGGATCTGGAAAACGAATATTCAACAAAATAAACCCTAAAAATGATCAAATACACAAAACAATCACAAAAAATACCTTGGTGGAGTAAGATAAAGCGCGAGGCCCTTTGATCAGGCAAAAAAACAAATCAAGATACTTACAATGTGAGCACATCTCCAGGGGGTAACTGGCTTCATTTCCCTGCAGGGAGGAAGAGAGGCAGAAACTTCAGTTTACAATTGCAGCATCTTCCAACATCGAATGAGCAACATCAAATTATGCATTCAGCTTCACCAGGGACCAGAGACATCAGTAAGGTTCATTAAAGATAAGCTGCTAGTAATTAAAGCGTCTCTGTACAGATGGGTACTGATGTTTGGAGTTCAACAAGACTATCAATCTTAAAACTCTTCTGAATATTATTCTGAGTCATTATGTGAAAAATAAAACTTCTCCGCAACTCCTGCAAAGATTCCAAGCTGCAAACGCTCAGGAAACTAGACGATAGATCTGAAAGATATGACAAAAACATGCTAAACTGTTCAATATTGCATGCTGGGATGCAGCAAAGCAAAGGATTATTGATATATCCTGCAGCTCTACGAGAGAAGTGCCAAACAACTGAAGCTGGAACATGTCTGTGGGCCTCAGAAATACTGCGAAAAACACATCGGAGCAACTTTCACAACTGTGCATCCTGACAATAAAAAGCATTGTGCATTCGCGCAGTCTATCGTCTAGCTGGGTTATCTCTGAATTTGAGCACTGACAGCTGAAATGAAACAACAGGAAAAAGCCTTGAAATGCATGACTGGAGATTGAAATCTGTTGAGAAGAAGTCACACGTCGTTCAGCGAGACGTTTTGAAAACTAAAGCAGCTTCTTTGTTCGTAAACTGTGAACGTGGATTCCTGAGATAGTTTGCATAGAAACTCATTCTTCATGCAGGGCAGAAGAGACAGAGGGCAACATGCTCTTTTTTTTTTCTTTGACATGACACTTTGAAGGATAAAACGTCATAAATACTCTACTTATTAAAAGCACCTTCATCTACGCTTCATCAAATTAGAAAATATATTCTAATAACGATGCAAAAGAGCAGTTATAACAGAGACGGCTCAGGTAGCAACAAAGAATAAATTGTTCTGTATTGAAACAAGGAAAAGGACCACATTTCCAATGCAAATGTGAAACAAAACTGGCATCAGTATTTTTAAAACCGTTTTCACAGATACACTTTCTTGTTTTTGAAATAAATTTCGTAGCGTTCACGGACAATTTGAATAAATTCAAAGTTGCTGTTGTTACTTTTAGGCTCTTAAAAACGTGCATCAAATCCTGCAAGACAACACAAAGGTTCTTTAAATAAAAAATGCAATTCAGAGACTCCATGGTGTGTGTGTTTGTGTGTGTCTGTGTGCGCCATTGGCTCGTGTTCAGTAGTCACATCCGCATCCCATCCCATCCAACACTGCAGTGTCCACTGAGCCCGAGTCTGATTGCTGGCAGAGTGAGGCTGAACACTCGCATGCGAGCCAGTGAGAAGCCGCTGTGGCAGAGCGGTGGGGGTGATGGGATGGAGTTCCTATAGCTGAGAGAGCGTCTATAGACAGGCGCCTCGGGCCAGCGAGCCATCGACTGGGGTTGTCCTGCAGCCGCATCCAGGAATGCCAGAATGTTATTGTGTTTGTTAAACCGGATGTGTGAACTTTCTAGCAGGTGAGTCAGGAAGCGGGTGACACGCAGCGGTCAGAAAAACAAGTCAGGATGCCAGCGATTTATCAGGAAAGCTACCGAAACCTAATGTGGAAACAGACAATGCTTTTGTTGTCAAATGTTCACTCAGAACCACCAGAGCGCTGTAGTTATCATGCCAGGCCTGCAGGGGGCACTGTACCACTACAGTGAAATCAGAGAAGAAGACACGAGGAACGAGGCCACCTAACTCAACCAGTATTAACAAAGTGAGGGAGGATTGAGGCAATGGCATCAATTGTTTCACCAAATCGGTAGTACTCATAGAAATGAAAGAGGAGCATTAAAAATGTGAACGAAAAAATTAAAAAAGGGGGAAAAAGTAGAACTTTGAGGCTCCCAAAACATTGGCTCTGTGTAGCTGGGACGAGCACAAACAAACACCTTTCAAGACTATTAACTGTTGACGTCTGGTCACAAGTGTCTGCATTAAAAACTGCACTCAAACTTGCATTGTAACATATCATAATCTCTTCAAGAGCTACAACAAATGAGACTGGACACCTGAAGTGCTGCTCCAGATTGCAGCTATTCTGTCGGTGAATAAATAATCTGAATGGTCAAAACAAAACAAAGTGCCTGGTGGCTCTAAACGAGAAGCCACCTCAAACGATGACAAGAAGAACAGCAAAAAGCTGCTGCCTTGTGACAAATAAGTGCTACTCATGTATTTTGGTCAGACTGGTTACAAAAAGTGACCGCCAGTTATGTCATCTGGTGGCTTACCATTGTGCTGCCGTGTAGCGGCCGAGCAGACTTACCTCACAGAAGTTGTGGTATTTTAAGAGCACCGAGGAGAAAGAGGTGACACGGGATTAGCTGGGAGAGCGCCTTAGCATTTGACACCCTATCAGGAGAGTGGAGTCAGCCACTGGTGCGGCGATCAGAGGTTGACATATAACATGGTTTTCCTCTCTGGGACAACTTGACAGAGGCGAGGCACTGCCAGTTTAAGGGATTGGATTCCAGTGTAGCTCAACGCGTAGCGCATGACTCCACCATTACTGGGATTGGGTGTCTCATTGTGGCTCAGTAATAGTAACAATCTGAGATGTTATTGATTCCTGTGGGGAAAAGTTCTTTTGTTTTTTTTCCCCCCCTCACACAGCGAGTTCGGCCAGCAGCACAGCCGTAAGAATACACAGAAAAGTTAAGACCACTCCCAAGATTTTCAGAATAAATGTCCTTCGCTGTTCTCTATAAAGTTCCTTCAAATGTTCAACATTTCCTCCCTTCTCACGAGCACCAACATGGCTCTAACTCAACTCGGTTTTTAGGGTTTTCCCAAGTGGTGAAAGTACCTGCTGAAAAAGCACTTTTTCAGTTCCTACTTTGATTTGGCTCCTAAGCTTGCTTCGCCTAAATGAAAACTGACATCAACAGACTGAAGGCCACTGATTGGCAACAGAGAAGCCTTTAGAGATGTGTTAAAGGAGCAACTCCTTCACAACAATCAAACATGCGACATTGTAAGAGGCGTTTGCGTCACATAAAATTGCATCACGGGGGTTTGAGGGCTTTATGACAATGATTTACGAACATGCCAACAATCTGCAGCTGACACTGGTCTATGTGACGATAACCAATCGCTAATATATTTTGCAGGAATTTGCAGCTGCTCAAGCAACAGGAAACTAAGCAATTTAAACATAAAATTGATAGCTTCTCCTGTTTAATGTAACAAACCAGTTGAAGCTGCTTTAAAAGAAGGCTGCACACAATGTCCACAGTGAGGCCGCGCAGGAGTTGTCATCAAACCAAAAGAATAACTAGTTTACAACAAAGTGAGAACTTCAAAAACTTGGTGTCAGAGTTGAATTTTCAGCATAAATTAGAAGCATCAGGAAATCAAACATTCCACCATTGATATTCAGCTGACGAGTCAACGAGCACTTAAAAGTCAAATGTCAGAAAAATTCCAACATGAAGCCATTATCCAAAGAGTAATTTAGCCCTAAAATAAAAACATGACAGCTTTGAATGACAAATAATGAACCGAGCCTCAAAAAAACAGGTTTTTTTTTTCTCTTCTGGCTTCACAGACACAGCGATTATCAAACAATACCCGAGGAGGATGACATTTTCAAGCCCAGTGCTAAAAAGGTGACACAGATAACGGATCAGATCTTAATGTTATTGATGATGCTTTGAATTGTTCTCCAAAAATGAGACCAAGCTGCATTTAAATTAGTAATCAACTCAAAGAAAATTAGCATTGTGTGTGGATTCTTCCACAACATTTTTGACATCCGCGCTTGGCTAAGTGCAAGCTGTAGGGTCTCTGGAGGTAAATAGATTTACAGCAAAGCAGA
The DNA here is from genome assembly GCA_032164315.1 of Malacoctenus gilli. Taxonomy (NCBI): domain Eukaryota; kingdom Metazoa; phylum Chordata; class Actinopteri; order Blenniiformes; family Labrisomidae; genus Malacoctenus; species Malacoctenus gilli. The sequence goes on along the minus strand of JASSRZ010000014.1, from coordinate 3,958,808 downwards.
TTTAGTTTTGAGGATTACAGGTTTACCAACTAAGGCCTGCTTTAGGTCACTTCTGTTGCCAACAAGGAGTCAGGAGTAAGTGGTCACGGCTTCCCCAGTGCATCACAACATGTAGCCACCGCCCGGCTGCTGCGGTGCATTTTTTATGACCGCAACACGACGCACAATTCGGTTTATAAAACTACAGCGAAGACAGTGATGCGTGTGGTGAAAAAAAAAGCATCTCGCATACACAGAGAGAAACAGAGGCAGAAAGAGAAAGACTCATGTTGGCTCATCAATAATGCATACTTCATTCAGAATCAATTAGGCCTTAGCACACAAAACACGTTTTGCATAATGAAGAGTCTGGCATCGCGGCTCGTTGAGTTGCAACGCTAGGGCCGACCCAAAAACCCGGCTAATTATAGACCTGTGGAACCCAGTCACAACATTAAAAGACTAGGGAGCGCAGTGCGGCCCATGAGGCTGCAGACTCGAGGGGGGGGCTTCTCTGTGGCTTTTGCCGGACCTGCTAATGAGGCCTCGCCTATGAAGCCACCTGAAAAGTTTGCATCAGCAGGCGGAAACCTTGAAGTATAAGTAAATGCATGGATTTTATAGCTTTAACGGAGCATTAAAAATCCTACTAACTCACAGATGCAGATAAAAATTGTTTACTGATAAGTTTCTAAGTCTTTCCTAACCACAATGTCTACTTTATAAACTTGTAGGACAATAACCATGAAATTCAAGGGACTAATACTTTACACAAATAGACGGCAAAGCCATTTGGCAGTGACAAATGACGAGTCTCAAAGTGTTGACATGGAAAACAAACTTCTGATAAAAAGCCTGCCTGGCAAAGTTTTAAGGCCCATTAATCTCCAAGTCTGTCTTGTGACCGTCAAGATATTTCACGTGTGGTGGACATTTAAACTGCAGCGCGCTCGGAGCGCACTCTGTGAAATACAGAGTGCGCTGGCACGGCGCAGCGACTCGCATAAATCCTAAAAATTAATAAACACTGCAGTGTCTGCACTCTGTAAATTAGCATGGCATGGAAAATGCAAGAACCGAGGAGAGGCACACATCCCTCCCCGAATCCGGTCTCTGATGTGATCTGAGATGTTGTGCATGACACCACAAAGGGTGGACAGAGGTACTCTTTACTGATTCCTCACTCGGTTACATTATCTAGGAAAAGAGCCCAAACAAAGCTGGATTGGGTCAGTCAGAGCTCAACAGCCGTCTTCAGGCATTGATCAAAAATCGTTTTCCATACTTTAATCAGCAGCAAGCATGTGTTGAATGGTATTACACAATTGTATTTGCCAGCCATTCTTACTGCAAGAAGGAAGTATGAGCATTATCTCGAATGAACGTACCACATTGACAGCAGACTGATTTGAAGCTGAGACGAAGTAATGCGCATACCAACGTGTATATGACTGGTTTACAACCTGGGAAACTGTCAAGTGCTTTTGAGTGCTCCTTCAAAATAAAGACATAAAGGAGGAGTCAACTGGAGAAAGGTTCATGATGTGTTAGAGAACGTTACATTTTCTGTCAGTAAACCAAAGCTCTGAACTGTTTGGTTCACAAAGAGAATTGATAAATAAATAAGTGTCCGTTACAGCCTTTGATAGCCGTTTGTCAGTTTACTTGCGTCATTATAAACCAGCGAATTTGGGTGATTCATTGTTGGGTAAATATTGGAAAAAACTCTGTTGTCTTCAAGCAGTCTTGGAACCTGCGAGGGACAAAATGACTGATCGACCTAAACCTGCACTCAACCCCCGTTCGTGTGTGTGTGTGTGTACATGGGGAACCAATTAAAACAGCATTCCAGTTAAGCACATCTGTGTGTCTTGCTTGGCATGTTTAGGTTGCTTTTCCACACAAAGCGAGTCACTGACGCATTATTTCTGAGGTGAACGGCAGTGTCGTCTGTTTGTGTGTGTGTATGTGTGTGTGCGTGCGTGCGCGTGTGTCCAAGCCAGTCTATTTGTTGTGCGTTCCCTCCCTGCTTTGCTTGCTTGGTTAGTTCAAGGATCACACGACTTCCCCCTCCTCCACACAGGCGCGTCTCTAAGTATCAAGCTCACCATATAGTCGAGCTTTATGATAAACATACTCAACCCCGAGGACTCACAGCAGAGCTGAGCCGCGTTCAGACGGGTCTTTAAATAGACTTCAGCCGTCCATTTTTTTTCAGCTCAACTTTGTGCAGCTGGCAAAAACCATGCCAATATCCAGCCCAGTCAACAATATCAATAAATAAAACTACAACAGAGGTAGAGACAAGAATCTAAATGAACTCCAGCAAGGTTGCACTCATCTTTCTCTCAGTAATTCTTCAGTTTCTCAAAGAATCATCTTGTCTCTTTTAATCTCGGTCCGTAATATTTCTTGGGCAGGTGTGGTTTTTCCACGGATACGTGTGCACATTTCTCTCTGTGAATTTGTGGAGGATCTGCTCCAGATTTAGGAGTCAAGTGCAAATATGAAAATAATTACCAAAATCTCCGCAGCCTGAAGGAACTCCAGCAGGGCTAATCCTCTCAGCCATTTCTATCCCTGACTTGGGCTCTTCTACAAAGAGTTTCGAAGGCCTCATAAAGCTGCGTAAACTCACAATAACCCAAATCAGCTTAAAAATTAACTTAGAGGTGAGAAAGTGATATTCACTTGTCATACCCCATGTTGAATCATAAAAAGGCCCAAACAGTCAGAAAACATTGATTCAATGGTGCCATTTATCATCACTATCTTGTGTATTTTTTTGGTTCACCCAAAAAAAATGAACGTGGCAAAACAGTCACGATTAAAACCAATCGAGATTCTCACAAAAGGATCAACGAGGACCCATTATGCGTAAATTGGATGTTCATGGCTTTGCTTTTGAGTGATTGTTAATCGCTAAGGTCCAGAGATCAATTAAATGCGAAAACCATAGAAAAACAAAAAATAATTCCTCGTCACCACCCCCAGGGGGAGGGGGGGGAGTCACACTGTCTCATTAGGGAGAAGCCGACAACTGGGCATCTCTTTATTTCTTTAAAAAAGGACTCGGCCTCTGAAAGCCGGGTGATGCGACAGGTGAAGGGAGCTGAAGGAGAGCGTTTCCAGCCTCACACTTGTACCCTAAAGTGGTTGCCTAGCAACCGTGAAGCAGCACAGGAAGGATTCAAAATGAGCCTCAGGTAAAGTGTTTATTGGGGGGGTGGGGTGGGGGGGCTTTCCTGGGCGACACTTTTAACTCCTGGTGGTCCACCAGAAATCACAAGGACCCCAAAGACGTTACCTGTACTAATGTTATTAAAATCGGAAGTGCTTATTTGAAAAAGGAGACTGTTTATTATCTAAGAGACAGAGAGCACTTATTTTGAACACTAGAACATTTTTATGTTGATGACTGTGTTAGATTTTGGCCTCCCTAATATAAAGCTGGGCCAATAGTCCTTTACAGGGGCAAATCCTGGGGCTCAAGAGACAAAAAAAACCTGTTTGAAGTCTTGGAAACGGAGGACAAACTTGTGGTCTATCTTTAAAGGAGCGCTTTTGAAAGCGTCCAAATGAAACCTTTCAGACTTATAGACGAGTGATCCAAAACAACAGCTCAACCACTATCAATCAGTTACAATTTTATTGGCCTTTCCTATGTGGCAGCCTAATGGAAAGGATAGGAAGGAGGCAATGATTGCTGCTGAAATGACTTGCACATCCTTAAAACGGAAAGGGTTTGGATTCTCTTGCACAGAATACACCAAACTGTTCACTGTAAGTAGTCAAAAATCACATTCAATTTCTCGACCATGATTTAGAGTCCGGTAAACACCAAAAGCACAGGAAATAGCACCAATACTGCTACAACCCATCCTGAAGTATTCCGTCACGGTATGTACCTAGAGTGCACTTTACTTGGCTGCTGCTCTTCACCTTTCTGAACCATTGTACATTCTGGGACGAGAGTTATGTAAAACTCTCCACCTGAACGAAAGTCTAGACTATAAGTCAAGACTGTACTCTGAACTTGTATCAAAGGTACTCTCGCCTATGTTGTTAGTTCGTGTCTTGTCTTCTTGTTGGCCAATATGTCAGAAAACAAAAACTGTTTGATTGTGGTTTTCAGTAACTTGCAAAGTCAAGATAAAGTAGTGTGTATTTCTGGTTGTGGAAGACACTGCAAATAAGTATCAACGAACTCAACAACATATGCTATGACCCTTTTATGCACTATTCATGTGATTCTACAAGCAGAAAGTACCTGACTGAACTTTGATGAACTGAGTTGCTTTGCTCTTTGCGTTCAGAATCTGCATGTCAGTAAATTTGGCCAATGAGATGACGCTATATTGTGCTAAATGCATGATGTCCGTATGAATGCAGGCGTCTGAGATTCCAAGGTGTTTTTAAGAAAGTTTCGTGAGTGCTGTGACGGTGAAAAGGAAGACAAGAATGGAGGAAATGTGGTGGATAAACTTGTGGCAAAGTGAAAAGCAGCTCAGATATTTGGAAATACAAAATAAAAGCAGAGAAATATCATATTTATACTTAAGTATAAGCATATTTCAAACATTATGTCATATTGCAAGTTTCTCTAATATCGTGCAGCCATTATTTAAGGTGTGCAAATTAAGCTTCAAGAAAATAGTCATTTGAAGCTTTAAATGTTGACGATGCTAAATGAAAGTCTACATGCGTCAATCACAGATAGATTTCTTACTACTCATGAACAGTTGGTGTATTCTCGCTACTGCCCATCCCTACTATGCACACAGAAAACCTTTGACCTCTGAGCATGACTGAACGCTCGCTCCTGCCGTATGTGTGTTAAACACCCTCCTCCAGCCAGAGGACAGCTAATCTCAACGTGCCATTCGAAAGATCCCCCCGAAACTTTGCGACGCTGTGCGCGCAGAGACCGCCACGCCGCGTGGATGGATGTTTACCGATCATGAAACTGACTCAAGTTTGGCCGGTGCTGGCGACTGCTGGCTGCAGCGCACTGCCAAGGACTGCAGAGCTGAAACGGCCAGTGAAGAGAATAAATCCAGATTGAGTGGGCTGGTTGGAAGTGCAGCGTGTATCACGTAGTGTTGATCATCGCTTCTGCTGGTGGTTCACTGTGGCTTTTATCTCTTTTACATTAGCTACGACTCGATCCTTATGTGGGTGGCGCTTGATTGCTAGGCAGCATATGGTCCCCTTAGCATCAGATCATTCCACTACATGCTTAAGCAACTGCGTGTCCCTGCCCCCAACCTGCCTCGCCACTGAGAAGAATACATTTTGACAAGCCATAGGTTGGCACGGGATTTGTAGGTTCGTGCGAAGTTTTTTTTGCCCTCCGGAGGAGGATTTCGACCGCTTCAGGGAAAAATTAACAAGGTCGCAGGAAGAGGAGTTGATCCATTCACTGGGAAATAATCAAGCTAGGATGGCCTCACTACTGCTGTTTCTAATGCTAAGCCAAGCAAACACAGTGCTGAAGCAGTCACAGATTTGTGCTGCTTGTGAAACACAGACAAAATGAACACCAGCCACAGTAACCTTGAGTCACAATGGGTCGACAATAGATATCAGAGAACTTACAGGATTTTGTTTTAACTAACCATCCAAAGTTGTGCATTTAACTCTGCAAATCAACAAAAAAACTAAATAGAAACAGATTAACCCTCCAAAAAAAACCCTTGTAGACTTGTAATAATGATGTCATTAGTATTTATCATAGAAAGAAGATGTGGTATCTTTCAGGCATGACCAAAACTACATCTATATAGATTCAAATGTTTGTTCACAAGAGAATAAAAGTTAAATATCAAGATGAAGACCGTGAAGATAGTCTACCAATGTAACAGAGACTCTTTGGAGACATTTTGCTTTAGGTACCATACAAAGGGCGTGACATTTGGCAGGTTTGAGTGTCACATTTTCAACTAGTTTCCTCACAGATGCAGGTGGTTTGTACATAAAATGAATGTTGTTAGCTCTCACTGCAGTCTTGGTGCTATGAGCAGTTCAGTTCTGGATGTCAGTGTTGTCATGTTTGCTCAGAAAACAAAATAATATAAACTTAGGAGAGGAATTAGTGAGAAAAACTAGAAATAGCTGATCACAGGGGCCATATTGGACCCTTTGGTTGAGCTCCACGCTTGAGAACACACACATAGGGAGGTGAAATTTGTCAGCTGGGTTCGAATTGAAGACATGGGTGTTCCCCCTGCAACTGGTTCCTGACAACTCAGGCCATCTCGGGTCCTCCGTGAAGCCCAACGCGAGTCTGAATATATCCTGGCCTGGATGCTGCTTTCTGCTGAGGTCCACTCCTGCCGCAGCGATTGGCCAGCGGATCTGACCAATTCCTGCTCCCCGTCCCACGCACCCACTTAAAAAAATGAAAGGTGATGGATCATTCTCAGTTGTTGGCCCTAAGTGATATTTTTAAAAACCCCTTCTAAAAGGGCAACCTTTACTTTTTTTTGGACTGCTTTTCCGTCTTCGTGAAGCCGTGGTTTAGCACATCTTTGCTTTCCCTTTGCTGACATTTCACAATTGTATGTTATGGGTTTAGAAACGCTTTCACTACTTTATCCACATTATCTGTGTTATTTGGTCGATTATGTCACTCTGACATGGATTTTTTTGCTAATTTACTTGACTTGTTACTAAGCAACTATCAAGTAGAGAATTATATATATATATATATATATATATATATATATATATATGTGTGTGTGTGTGTGTGTGTGTGTGTGTGTGTGTGTG
>JASSRZ010000014.1:3933725-3951958 GCA_032164315.1 Malacoctenus gilli | reverse complement strand
TATATATATATATATATATATATATTTGTGTGTGTGTGTGTGTGTGTGTGTGTGTGTGTGTGTGTGTGTGTGTGTGTCAGGAGCACTCCAGTGGCCTGCTGCTATTGCCGAATCCTGTAAATAGACACAAATGTAGCTCCGGCCTGTATATCGACGCTTGCGGCTCCTATAAAACAATGTAGCGGCCATCAGCTCACTGTTGTTTCTACCTACAAGAACACATAAGAGGACAATAACAGCCGTTTTCTCTCTCTCGCTCTCTGTCTCTCTCTCTCTGCAGGGCGACAGTGGTGAGCGTTACACGTAACGAGCAGCCGTTGCATTTTTTCAGCCCGGTGCGTAAAAAAAAAAAAAGTGTCACAATTAGTCGCCAAAGCCAGGGCCTAATACGCGTGTATTTTTGTCACGAAAAACTAATTTGCACGGGCCCGGGCTCGCTAATAGGAGTGTGCACGGGCTGTGTCGAGGAGGGGATAAGAAAAATATCTGGGCCACAGGCTGTAGGCTACTGTCAGCCCTGGGGTATTGCACGACGAGGGGGAGCAGCCTGAAAGTGGGTGAGAAAAGCGTTTCCTTCTCTGCCCTGCGCTGTCGACTGCTAGCGCACAGCGAGGCGTTAGCAACGAAGGGAGAAGGGAGGGGGGGGGGGCAAAAAAAAGACACCCCAGCTGTCAAAACGCCACATTATTCGACACATTACAACCCGGGCCTGCATACTGGTGTGTTTACCAGTCGGCGGAAGGTTGAAAAAAAAATATAGGAGCCGTTCGCTCGCTTACCATCTTGCAGGTCGGATGATGAAATCCAGGCGATGTGAACGGAAAAGGAGGTACAACAGCAGGAGTCGGTAGGCCGCCGAGCTGTGGCGAGAAAACACCAAGAAAAAAACAATATTTAACGCGCGCGGAGCTCTCTCAGGTCTCGTCCTGGCTTTATACCCAGCTTCAGGCTCTCTTCGCCGACTCTCTCTCTCCCTCTCTCACTCACTCTCTCTCTCTCCTTTACCGAGGCTTTCACTGCAGTGGCAAAGGGAGGGAGACCCGCTGGGAGGGGACAGTAAGCGGAGGAGGAGGTTCGGTTTGACAAGCAGGCGGTGGCGGAGGGGAGGAGAGAGAGAGAGCGCGAGGAGGCGAAGGGGGGGAGGTGCAGCAGTACTGTACATCCGGGAACCACAGGTTGGAGTTGTTTTTTCTTTTTGTTTTTTTAATTTCCTCCACGGCTCAACTGGTTTGTACCCGTGCGCCATCTAGTGGCGATATGATGCGCTGCAGGAACACGCTGATCAGGAGTTTGGTTTTGACACTAATAATAATTATGTCGACGTCGTTATTGAGCAAGTTACTGAAAGTAAACATCTATAACAGTTACTAATTACTTCTATCTATTAATTTGTTGTTTTTGTTGCCTTTCTTTTTAGTATAACTCAATTATTTCAATTTTTATTCTTATTTTTACTTCTGAAAAGCATGACTGATCAGGAAGACTGAGATTGTTTGGGATTAATGACACACTCACGTGTGTAAGAGTCTTGCAATAAATTGTAAAACATAAATTCTGCAAATCCAAATGCTAATTTAGCTGAGAGAGCTGGGCAGAGAGGCAGCAGCTCTGCAGCTCTCTGAATAGATATCATGTGTTCAACTCTTACAAAGTCCTGTGTTACCACAGTACAAATTCTGTCACATCAGTCGCTTACTTGTGCAACTGAGCACACTAAATACATCAATGCAGAACTACAGCAAGTTAATGAAGTGCTATTTATACCAAAAGTCAAGCGCTGGCAGTGTTTAAATAAACATGGGTTTTATAATCTGTAGATTACAAGCATCAAGATACATGGGCAGGGGTTAAACCGGGCAAACTAATAAAAGGGGGGGAAGAATTTCATGATATAGATGTATAAATACAGTGTTACATTCATAAAATGTCAGGTAGGAGCTAAACTCTGAAGCCCAGGCATTGTTTTTACCTGATGGGTCAAACACAGTTGATCAATTTTGCATGTGTGTTTTCTGAAATTACTGTGTGTCGCCAAAGTTATTTCAAATTTATGGCCTCGTGTAAGAATGAATAAGATTTAACTTAAGTCCTGCATGCAGTAGATTTCTGTGCCAGCAGTGGCAGTAATCCATCTCCATGCATTCCTCCTTACTGCAACTATTTCAAGAGGTCAGACATGACTTCTTTGGACATGTTGTTCTTTTACTCGACACATTTCTACGGCTGACATGCATCGGCTCTCTGCCGATTGAGCATCTTTTACCTCACACCACCCGGCCCGCTTTGAATGTGTGCAGATGTGATTGCTGCGAGCTGGTTTAATATCTTAATCATTGTGGCTTGGACTGGTGACGTGGGCGGGAGTGGGTGAGCTGTCTGTATCTATGCATCTTGTACTAAGTTATGTAATGTTTTCATTTGCATGTTTGTTATGGTTTTATATCAGTGAGACCTCCTTTAAAAAGCTACTTCTTAAGGAAATACTGCCTGATAAACTCCACTCAATTTGTATATTATCTGATTGATTATACATATTTAAATATTTATATTTGTGTGAATTGTAAGGATGTTTTACAGTGGACTGTGTAGTTTGGGCAGAAATACCAGTTTTCAGTAAAGATACAGTGCAAGAGACAAACAAAGCCGGTGATCAGAGGGAAAAAACACTTTTTATTATCAACAATATAAACAGATCACACTATCACAAAATGTAATAATCCTTTCAATAAATATATATTTCACACTGTATTGCACCATTTTGTTGCTCTGATTTCTTGCATAGATTAACATTTCACTTTTTTCATACATTTTCTACCAAAATGCACAGGATACCAAAAGATTTCAAATGATTCACTGTACAAAAATACTATATTTAAAGTACAATTTAACACAAAAAAATAGAAAAAGAATGATTTTTCAGTCATTTACAATCTATGCTGAAAACACACGAAACACGTTACTCTGACATGATTTGGAGGAGGTAGAGAGAACAAATACGGTTTGGTTGGGAGTACAACAACCAAATCAAGAGTTCCTGCTTACACGACTGCGTCACAAAATATCACACGTTGACAAATGTCCACAGAGCGACGAAAAAAGTTTCACTCCAGAATTTTGGCCATCAAGTTCAGTGGAAACACGAGCGGGACAGGACAGTTCAAGAGGTGCTGGCTCGACACTGCTCTCAATGAAATGATACGGGAAATAATCTCTCAGATGAGAGTTTTATGGTGGACAATGAACTTTTCTATACAAGCAAACAAGTCTGTCAATCCTCAGATTAGTGTTTATTTCCAAGGCTGGTCACTTTTCTCAACTTGGATGATAAGAGAAGAGTCGTTTTGAAAGAATGTTTGCAGAACAACAGAATAAAAAACAAATATTTACATGTGGGTTCACGAAAGAGTGACAGGAGAAGCCGAAGAGCTGCAGGTTGCAGTCCCTTTTAAATCCAAAACAGATCCGACAGACTTTTCTACCCTCTTTACTTGCATAACACGAATACATACTGCTCTTTCATTCATATAAGAAGCTGCAGAAATCACGGAAAGTTCCTGCATGAAGGACAGACGGAAAAATCTCACATGGAGCCAAAAATAATGAAAATGTCCCAAACTGAAGGACACAGGATGAGGTCGAAACAGGAAGTGTTCTGTTTCAGGGGGGAGTAACATTCTCTGCAAATGTTTTTGGTCGTTTTGATGTCGGAGATGAGGATTTTTTTAGACAACCTGACGAAGGAGCGGACTCCAGAAAAACGTTGGACTTTAGACTGAACCTCTGCATGCAAACACCAAAAAAACCCACACTTAAAGACATCTGTATGAGCACCGTTTGTAAAAACACACACTCACTTACTGTCACAAAAAGCACACAAACACACAGAGCGCCGCACGCTTCACTCTTGAAGGTTAACAGATGTCGACGCTAAACTGGAGTGAAGAAATATTTACTTTGAAACGTCTAATCTTTCAAAGCTTCATTAAAATAGAACAATTTCATGGAACATACTGATACGTTTAGACAGTTGCTGTATCACAATAAACAAAGTGTTAAAAGGAGTGAAAAAAGGACTGCAGCTGTACGTTCAGCCATAAGAAGCAAGCTGGCAGGACGCCAGATCCACAGTCTTGCATAAATCACAGAAAGCGTGTGTTTTCTCATTCAAACAGCTTCAGATTGTCAAACAGCGGCAGTTTGGTGAAAGAGTGAAAACGGCGTGATCACGGCGGTCGATAAGACACTCTTTCCCGGCCGTTTCAGACAAACATCTCCTTGTTGACCCACATGAGAGTGCGCGTGTCGTTGGGTTTGCATTCGTACTCGATGCTGTTGAAGCTGTTGCCCCACTGGCAGTGGTCCCGCTTGTTGTAGTTGTAGTACTTCACCTGCCACACCGTCTCGAACATCCCCGCCTCTGTGAACTGAAGCACAAACACGTGGAGAAGCACGGCGTCACACAACGCGGCGCTGAAACTTCCAGCGGCCTGATGATTAAAGATGGACGCACACAGTCACCAAGAAGCTGTCTGACTGACACTGTATCATGTGTGAAATCATGTGAAGGTGAAAGGAAGAGGAAACATACTGGCGGGACAGATGGACACTTGCACACAAACATGCAAACACACACACATCGCATCATCCCAGCGCCTCGGGAGTGTGTGCTGAACATATGGGTTACATAAACACAGATGCTCATACGAGCACAAACGTACGCAGATGCAAATTAGGCTTCGGAAAGATTTACTTGAAGAGATGAACGCGACTTTTGACTGATATCTCTCTTCGTTCTTTTGCGCCGAACAATCAAAGCAGCTCGATGTCAAAACAAACGTTTGTGTAAATTGAACCGCAAGTCCAGATGCGGCCTTTTGAAGCCCCAGACAGCTGCTTCCTTCCAGCGTCTGTGAAGCGATGCAGTTTGAAAGCTTTGCCCGCTGAACGCTTGAAAAAGAAGCCATCCAGCAGCCGACTTTTGATTAAAAAAACAAACAAAAGAGGACCTGAATCATCTGGGACGGATTTTAGCTCGGTGTGAAAGTTTAGAGGCAGTGCTGAATCTCACAACAGTGTACTTCCGTAGTGTAAAAAACATCTTGGTTAAAATGAGTGTGAACTGTGAGAAGGGAGACACCTGTCAATCAAACTAATGCTTATTCATGCGTGTAAATTTACAGTACATTTGAATTATATGGCTCTATTGGGAGATCAACATAAATCATATATGAGCTATGCTTTGTCACTCTTTGACCACGAGCACAGCTTCGACCAATCAGGATGCGGCGTCCTCTCCACTGTAAGAAAAGCGAGTTGCAACTGTACCGTGCACAAGCACAGTTGCGCACGCAAAAGCACAGAACAAAGATGTAATGCATCAAATGGTTCACCTGCCCAGTGAATCACTTCCTGTTCCTCTGTACCCGCCTCCTAGAATGACTGACAGCTCACAGAGGAAGCCGATTGGCCTGATCACTTTTGACCGTTCGAGGTTGTTGTAACCTGCCGTGACTTCACCGTCTCCTGGATCCGCCTTACTTGCAACGCAACTCATCACCCCCCAAATCCAGTAAAACTGTAATGGTGGAATCAGCATGCAACTGCACAGAAAGACTGTAACCACCGAGTTGTAACCATAGCAACACATGCACATCTGGTTAGACCACCGTTTGGCCTTTAACCTGTTTGGGGATTATGAGAACTGTGATGGGAACCAGCTGTGAAAGGAAGAGACAGATGCGACCACTTGGTAAATAAAAGGAGAACACTTGTTTTGTTCACTGTCTTTGGGTGTTTTTTTCCCCAAGGAAATTAAATGTAATGGCTGAAAGTGATCGTTTGTCTCTGAGGTCTTGGAGGACCAGGTCTCTCTGGGAGGGACTGAGCAACCTCTTGGTGAACACACCTGGACATGAATTACTCTTTTTTAGTTCAAAAGGCTGCATGCACTTTCACTGGATTTCAATAGGGCCTGAATGACACAGTCTCAGCATCTCCGTGTGAATCCAACTACAATAGATTCAGATGATGTGATAAGTGAAAAGAGTTTGCAAAGTCATCCTGGGGGCCGGACGGGACCCTGGGGCAGGCGGCACGTTTGACACCCCGTCTTTAGACGGTCTTTCCAGCCTCCCTGCCGTACTTCCGTACCTGTATGCTGATTTGAACCGGCTGCCTCTCGCCACTCTTGGTATGCGCCACGCCTTCTGTTTCATACTGGCCGGTGTACAGCGCGGACTGGGGGTCTTTGGACTGCTGCTCCAGAGGGAAGGTCACCCCACCCACACTCATCGACCTGCACCCGGACACACAATCACACACACAGCAGAGACAGATGCATCAGGGAACCGTAGGGGATCCGAATGGGTTTATAGCGGGATAAGTGAGAGGAGGCATGTGTTTGCTACTTCTGACTAATCTGCTAATGAATTAGTTCCACAGCTGTGTTTCAGGAACATCCTCCAAATTCGGTCCAGAACCTCCGAGGCCTCATCGCATGTGTAACCTACATTCGTGTCATGCTCGTCCAGGCATGTTTCACGGCCCGTTAGTTAGATGTCTAACACTAATCCTTATTTGGAGACGGGAGTACAACAGCATTCATTACATAATCGTGAATTGTGGGGAGATCACAGAGAGGGCGGCGACACAAAGCCCAAACGCCGAGGTCCTAATCTGTGGTGGATTTGACGTGCGGCCAATTGGGGGTTTATGATGCCTTCAAGGGCTTCACGTAAAACCCTGTGCTGCTGTTTACCAATCCAATCCAAAACAAAAACAAACAAAAAAAGACCACAAAGCCTCGAAAATTGCACAGTTGCTCACTTGATCTTTGCGCAAAAGCTTCTTATAAACGGCGTCCTTTATCTTTGATGCAGCTCGGAAATCACAGGAGCTTTCAGCTCCTTCTGCACTTTATGGAGCCTTAAAACCTGCATGTGCTTTAAGGTCAGTGTTTGGAGAGCAACGGAGGACACCGCCTCGCTGTTGCACCTTTCAATTAAGAGCAAGAAATACCGCTAATGGCTTCGTGCACGCGTGATAAGGAAGAAGCGTGCATGACATTGACATAGCAGCACAAAAAAGCCTCAGCTCTCATAATGCGTGAATGATTCCCCTAAAAATTGCAGTGTGGAGATTAAAATGCTTAAACAGTAACATCTGCGTAATCCTACTGGATGTATGTTATCATAGAAGAGAATTATAGGAACAATATAGGAACAATTGTACATGCAAAGAAAAAAAAACAATATTTAGAAGATCCGTGTCACGCTTATTTCGGACTATACCAAATAATCCCGGAATCACTCATGCGAAAATATGTCACCATGATGCACAAAGAAAGCAGTAATCTGGGTATTTCTCTTGGTTAAATTGCAGTAATATGAATAATCTTACACGCGCCCACGTTTACCACCGCAGCGTCTGGGCTCTGACAGGTCAGGATAATCCGTGGGCTACCTACGTGGCCTGGACCGCTCCTGGCTTCACGACCACCTCGATTTTGTACTTGGAGCCGGTCAGCAGCTTGATGGTCCGGGTCTGTCCGAAGCGCGCGCCGTCAGACTTGAAGTACACGGCGGTGTTGTTGGGAAGCATCTTCAGAGAAATCCCAATTTTGACGATCTGCGGCACGTCGGCCATGTTTCCATACAGCCCAGTTTACGTCCAGGATCAGCTGTGGTAGAGAGAAGGTTGGGGTGGGAGGGGAGCAGCTGGGGATCGGTCAGGTGCGGGTGAGTTCAGGCGGGCGGACGGAGAAATGCCGTGCGGTGGAGTCCCGGGGAGCGAAGCGCCGCACAGGAAATTGCGCCGCGCGCGCGTAATCCCGTCCAACCTGCAGCATGGGGCCTAATCCCGACCAATGCGCTTTCTCGCCCTGGAAATCTCCCTCAGCTCCACTCGCAGTCTTCCTCCACCTCTCCCCACTCTTCTACAACCGTGGCTCAATAGTTCCTCCTTCTGCCGTTTAATTGTTCAACCATTAAAAATATTATGAATGCTTATTTTTTTTTAACCTCACACTACAACTCATCTAATTGGGTCTCAAAAGACCCATTAAAAATAGACAACACGGAAATGAGGAAAGAAATCAGACCAAGACACTCCTAATTGGACAACAAATAACATCCACTGGATTCACCCCCATGAAAATGTAAATATGCTAATTATTTTAAATCAAAAGGCTAATCTGACCTTTATGGGGTCGTAAAAACCCACAATTCACTAAAAATGTCTCCGTCATTAGGAAAAAATCGTGAATCACAAGAAAGAGAAATAATTGCACTGTATGTGCTTCAACTGTCATGTTTACAGGTGACCGCTAGATGTCAGTGTTGCATGAGATCTGTGGAAAAAAGCGACTCAGAAACCAGAACTCTGATCAATGTGAACTTAAACACCCCAAAAAACTACTGCGAGGTATCACTGCTACAAGTACTGCTACAGGTATTTATGATATCAGCGTCGTTATGCAGCTAGTTGTAATAATAAAAACAGGTTTGACCCGAAAAAAATCATTCAATCAGTTTTTAATTGTCTCTTAATTACACGCCAGCCCTGTTCAGGCCGTTTTTTCCGGCTTCTTCATTTTACACTCAAAACTTGTTTTCTTTCAAAAATAACAAGTGAACCATTATTTGTGGAACTCTAAACGTCTTCACAGGAAAACAGCTTTACGCCAAATCAGTTCGTTCGACTATTTTCTTTCAGTAAAGCCAAACGGTCACGCTGGCTGCTCCAGTCACCGGGCATTTCAGCGCTTGCGTAAAAGTTGCGTCATGTGTGCATGTGTGTCTGTTGACGTTCCTAAGGTTTGATACTCGATCAGCCGCATCGAAAGTTTCAGCGCCCCCAAATGCTCTTGTTTGTTCGGAGATCGTCTCACTAAAGCGGCGATGTTGGCGGCGGCAGCGCGCCTCGCGGCGCCCGAGCGCGACCCGCGGCGCGGAGGAACACCGGCGTCCTCCGCACAGTTTGATAGAAAGAGGCAAAACAGCGAGTGAGAGTGATTCGGGGGCGCAGCGGAGTGTGGGAGGGTGGGAGAGCCCTCCCCCCGCCAAATGTCTCCATGGATCTCCTCCTTCATAACCCAACTCTTCTCCAGCCGCGCGCAGATGGCCAAAGTGTCCAAACCGGACCGTGAATCAGCTGGAGCGGCCAGAATCATGACGAGATAAGACTTCGCCGCTCAGCTTCTTTCTCGCCGCGTTTGGTTTGACCCCGAGTGAAGTGAGAGCCAAAGTGACCAAACACCTTCTGGCGCAGGAGCGCTCCGCTCCATGTGACCGTCTGCGGGTCTCCCAGCGCGCCCCACGCTCGCGCTGGTGATGCCATGCCGCGAAGTCACACCGGCGACGACAGCGGCGGCGCCGGGCTCTGGCTGAAGACCCCGGCGGGACGCAGGGGCCAGGACTACCCTCTGAAGGATGTGGAGTCCGGACGGAGGGCCATGAACAACGCGGCGCGGGTCGGGGACGGGCTGCTGTCTCCCGGCGCGGCAGGTGCGGCGGGCGCGGAGAGGAAGCAGGGCGCCCGGCTCAGCCTGCTCGGGAAGCCGCTGACCTACAGCGCGCAGAGTGGCCGCAGGAACGCCCGGTACCGGCGGCTGCAGAATTACCTCTACAACGTGCTGGAGCGACCGAGGGAATGGGCGTTCGTCTACCACGCTTTTGTGTGAGTACTCGTAACTCTTCCACGGTTACCTCCACACACCAAACAGCTCCAAATGTCACTTTCTGTCTTTTCCATGATGTTAGGAACTTATCAAGCCCCCCCAACACAAAGGTGACTTTAATACATGTTTGTATGAAGAGCATTTTTGCTATTCTAATGAGAATAACCAGCTCACTTCATGATGCAGACGTGTTATGGCAGAAGAATGAGGTGCTATTTCTCAATACTGCCTTTTAATGGATTTTTTTTTACCCTTCATCGATGTCTTACAACACACACAAATAGCACCATAAACTGATTAAAACACTCTCTCATTTTTCTTCCTTACGGTTTATTGCAGCTGTTGTGAAGTTCTTGCTGGTAACAGGCTGATTTGTCAGTGACTGATTCATCCTGAAATTGTTGGAACAAGATCATTATTGAGAGTGATCACCTGTTGCAGCAGCACCTGGAGGCAGAGCAGCGATAACACTCTGAGACAGAACTTATTGATGGACTCGCTTATTTATAAGGCACACTCGGCGAAGCTTTTCATGTAAAGCATTTCCAGGAGCAGCTCTGATCTTTCACTTTCCCTCCTCCGGGTTTCTGAGTAACACTGGAAGCTCCGACGGCTCCTGAAGAGGGTCAGTGGGCTGTCAGCTGGGAAGGCAGAGTCCAGTTTCAACGGCTGCTTCCTTTGCATGTTCTCGAGTCTTTCAGCACTTGTTAAGTCATCGAGAGAGTGAGAGGGAGGGAAGGAGGGGGTAGGAGGGGGGGCTCTGGGAAAAAAAGTCCTGGAGGGGCTGATTTAAAGCTGACGGGCTTCATTTTCCAAATTCAGTCCAGCTCTGAACTTGACCACAGCGTTTTTTTCCTGGTGTCAGAACGCTTTGTCATGAGTGAAAAACTGTGATTCGATTTGTCCTTCCAAAGAAAAACATTTAGATTGATTGCTTTCAGTATCGTACAGCTCATTGCTGAGATTACGGCTGGTTTCTCCTGGTTTTTGTCTGCGAAAAACTTGTGTTTTTGCTTGAAGCCGATTTCGTGAGGAGGCTCAGATCTGCTGCTGTTTGCCTCAACGTATTTTTCATGCCCTCGCTCGGCTCGGTTCTTTCCGCCATCACGACACTCGCAAAAAATTCTCTCTATGCATTTTTGGACCTCACGAATTCAAGCAAACATGAAAGGAGCAACACGGCTCTTTCTGATTGGCTGAAAGGCATAAATGCAGGGAAGCGATTGGTTGCGGTTCAGTGAATGTTTGAGGATGTGTCGATTACGATATTTTGCCTTATCTGTCTGATCTTGTTCCTACCTTTTTTAAAGGAAGTCAAACATTGTATATGGGGCTCATCTGTGTGAGTTTGGTTCTGTTCAGTCTGATTTTTTTTTCCGAATATTCTTACAAAACACCCAAATTTTCTGTGACTGACCAGCGAAATGGGCGACTACTGGATTTAGGGCCTCTGTCAACGTGTCCTTGGAGACAGTAAGGACGATTTCTTTCCAAACTTTCATTATGTACGTTAAAATAAAACAATTACTCGTGCAGGATGAAATTTTTGTTTCGCTATCATACCTCGTACAACAATGACTCCAGTTATTACAGCCCACGTGTGACAATAGCGGGTGGGACAGAAATAAACGCAATCAGCGAGGCTTCGTTCTGCTCCGACCCCGCCGTGACCTCTGACTGAAACGCCCGACGACTCTGTTTTCATTGTAATTGCCTGTAATGTGTCGCAACATTACATTAGGAGGTTCAATCTCCACAGCTGTGGCTCCTCCAACAGAATACAATGCATGTCTGCAAGTTGGTTTAAAGCCACATCATAAATAATGACAACCTGTCTGTTTCCCATACATATGGATGAGCTGATGCATTTCTTTGACACGTGCACGTGCATGCCCGTCGGCAGGCACCAGTTGCATCGAAGCGCCGCCGCGTCCGCCGCCGCTGCAGCCGAGCTCGGTCGGCGGCGCAGCGCTGTGAGAAGGAAGTGGAGCTGTCAGAGGAGGGGCGGCGAGGCCGGATGCTGACGTTTTATTTGCTCAGGCGGGACAGCTGAGGTCGCAGGGGTTAAGTTGTTACATCTGTTCACCGCCGCAGCCTCCCACACTTAATACTTCGAATCAGCTGCACTTATGAAGTAACATAAAAGGCCTTAAATGATTTAAAGAAGATCAGCTGTAATCACCCCCCCCCCCATGGGCAAATCATCAGAAAGCACAAAGGGCTCATTATCGATGCAGAAAAAGAACATTTTCAGGAAGAAGGAAAGGAAACATAAAACCGACAATGATTTATTTACCCTGAAATGTCGTGCATATAAGATGTAACAGTAATCCTGCAGGCGACCATAATTGGTGACTTCCTGTTTCTTGCAAACTTTATTGTAAAGGGATTCGACTTTTCACTTCAAGTCCTATTCACACAGTAATCCGGACATCTGCCATGCAAAGAGCTCACAATCCACTCGGGCCAATTTTGACGGGGGGGGGGGGGCAGTTCAGTGTCCTGCTCGGGGACAATTGGGGACATGGAAAAGATGAGATGGGAGCTGAACATGGAGACAGCCTGACACAGCTGGTAGAGAACGCCATCATAAGTGATGCATGCTTTTAATTTGAAACTACGAAAAGTATCGCGAGAATTGTGGCTCCATGTGACAGTTTGTCACGACGACTCTCAACCGATTCCCAACTAAGCCGTCCCAACTCAATTCAATGGACATTTGTAGTTTTTTTTTTTTCCCAGTAGTCAAATTACAGCCTGAAATTTGTACAAAAAAAGGAAAAAACAAACCAAAGAACAGATATAAAATCATGCAAGGCTGCAAAAAGACACAAAAGCATCTCTGTTTACTTTATCTTCAGGAAATAAAGTTGAAGCCACCAGGTTTCACCAATCAAGGGTTAAATCAAGCAGGCATGGAACACTTAAATATGTTCATTTAGATATTTTCTTCTTGAAAAGTCACATCGAGTGCGATCAGAAAGCTGTTCAGACTTCACCGTGTGGCCGCCGTCTCGATCCAGAGTAAAACTTTGCGATTTGCAGATAACGGAGGAATTTTTATACGAGTGCAAATTACGATGCTGATCACAGGGAAGTCGTGCTTAACGTTTGCATACTTTCCAGTCGTTTCGCAATCGTTCCCCCACTTATGACATCTTGGCCACTTTTTTTTTTCACGACTCCTCTCATGCGTCCGTTTGCCAAAAACAACCTGCGAAAATTAAAAAGCTTTCAAAATCGTTTGGGAGCCATTTGAGTCTTTGTGAGTGGATGGTTGTTGGTGCCCAAAAGTGATTTGTACAGATATTTATAGCCTCCGGAAATGTCTTAATTATGCATTCAGCGAAAGCATAGCAGCATAGGAATCTCAGACATCCCTGGCGTCGGCACGCTCGACTCCCGTCGGCCATTTCTATCCTTGTTTTTGTGTACAAGCAGCAGGATTCAGTCCCGTCGATGCTTTTGAGGCAATATTGGTGAGCGCAAACTGGAAATATTTGAGGTATTAAATAGTTAATAACTGAAACAGCAGCAGTAGAAACAGCCTCCGGCCTTTCAGTGATTGATACATCGTGTTGCTTTTTTATCGTGCAGCAGCTTCCATCTGATTCTTTAATGGCTGCGGTCACTTCCAGATGCCGGCGAGCGGCTCCGTCTCGCCCGCCCAGTTTGTCTGAAGTCAATCATTAGTTTGTTGCCGAGTGCCGTCCCTCCTATTAAAACTAAAGTTGGGGGGGAAAAACCCTTTGAAACCTCGTGGCAGCTAACTTGCAGCTCTTAATGGACACAACTCGGTTAATTAGATATCTTTGCAGTTAAAACGGAAGCAGGACTTTGAATTTAGTTTTTAATTGGATAGAGTGAGTCATATCCTACGAGGCAGGGACTTTAAATGCGCAACACAATGCACGGACGCAACGGATGTACTGCAGAAAATGAAAGAAATCAACATTTCCAGTAATTGACGCTCTGCAAACTTGTTTTTTTGCACTCATTTTCTTTGGCTTCATTGTTACATGATACTTCAACTGGACTTCTCTGCTGAGTGGTTAAACAATCTCAGACACATGATACACAAAGATAAGACG
Source organism: Malacoctenus gilli (assembly GCA_032164315.1). NCBI lineage: Eukaryota > Metazoa > Chordata > Actinopteri > Blenniiformes > Labrisomidae > Malacoctenus > Malacoctenus gilli. The sequence continues at coordinate 3,938,191 of JASSRZ010000014.1, read as the reverse complement.
TATACAAAATAAAGTACCAATAGACACAAAGTACATGCAGTCAAGTTTATTCTCTAACAGTGTTTTCCTGCTTGAAGAAAAGTCCTTACCGCTGATGTAACACAGTAAAGTGAAGCCAAACACTGGTGAACACGCCCATTCTCACCAAGCAGGAGCCTTCAAAATAAAAGCACGGGACCATCTTCCTTCCTGCTCCTGCTGATGTAAATGCAGTTGAGGCAGATCTGAGAAAACGCGCCGCACACACTGAAGCACACGAAGGTGTTGTTGGAAAATGACTACGATCATCTCTCACCACATGAACACTTCACCAACAGCATGTGGTCTCACATGTGTTGTTCACAAACACACTCGACACGTGGAAAGTGGCAAAGCACACAAACGAAGCACGAAGCTCGTTATTTAGAAAAGAAACTAGCCTTTGATTTCTCTTAATTAGTCCGAAATTATGTTGAAACAGATGCTGCGCGCGTGTGTGTGTGTGTCTCTGCGTCGGGGTTTTATATACGTTCAGTACGTGCGATTCCTCGAATTCCCTCTCTGCTGCGATCTGCTGACGGGCAGCGTGGTACATCTCGGCGCTGATAAGCATCTGGGCTCGTCCGAGGCCAAATAATGCTCCCACACTGAAACACTGCTGGCATTAAGATTCAATCTCCTAATGAGATGGCGTGTGTTGGGCTAATCACATTTGCTGAAATGGGTTCCAGCCACAGCCCACATTATGGACGACACTCCCAAGACGCTTCCTCCCCGCGGATGTGTGACAGGAAAATCTCATCCAGTTCTCCGAAGCCGTTTGTGGGAGGAAGAGACGCGAGTCCGCCGGTGCGTCGATGCGCTTTCTGTAGCCGCGTCACAAGGCCGAATATCCACCACGCTCACCGGTATTTGTCTCGATGCACGTCGGTGCAGCCGTAGTTTTGTTTTTGTGCTTGAATGTGAGTGACAGAAGAGTTTGTGCAGACTGCGTCACACCTGCTCGGAGTGGATCGGCCATCGATCGCAGGGCCGTCCGGGTCTGTTGACGGGTAGCCTGTCTGGTGATTGGCCACGAGGCGGATACGCACCGGCCTGTAATGATCGATCTCACTGGACTTTTATTGTTTAACCGAGCGACTTGGTTCAGCGTTGGTGACCCGCGTGGAAGAAACTCGCCAAAGAAACGAAACATGTTGTTGAGGACCAAACTTGGAGTTAGCAGGGATAGTGGGATGAGGGGCTTATTCAGCGTTGATTTACACACAATAAGCTTCAAAAGTTCATTTTGTCAACTTTGAAGGTTACGCTTTATTTTGAAAGCAAGCACCTTGTAGCTGTGAACTTTTAACCATTCATTTTGAGGTCATTGTGCAGTTTCATTGTTTTCTTGCAGATTTCACGGACAACAGTAATCACGGTGACAGATTTTTGCAATAACACGGAACAAACGACGCGCCTCACTCGTCACTTTCTCTTCTCTTTGCAATCTTTCCTCTTTTCCAACAAGTGAACTGGCCGAGATTGAAAAAAAGTTACAAGAAGCACACAAATAAAAGTAGTTTTACTCAAAACGGGTTATACAACACCAGCCTTTCTATCTATTTTATCCAATCTATCAAGCTCAAGGTTTCCCACGAGAAAGTGGCAAACTTTGAGCTTTCAATCTGGGAAATCTAATCTGTTATTCACTCTTTTACTCCATCATTTATATTCCCTCCATTCAGACTCGGTAATTGAGGATCTGCGTTCGGTCCCGAGTGTTTCTTCCTCTCTTCAAAAAGTGTCGGTGATGAGCGCTGAAATGTGAACCGCTTCATTAGGCCTCGGACAGAGAAGGCTGCTTGTTTCCAGGAGTCCGTCCCATCACTCGCTAAACTGCAGGTGCAGTTATCCACCCCCCCCCTCCCCGAAAAGTACCGTGCACTCCACATCAAACGCATCCTGAAGGGGCTGCACTGTTTCCTGAGAACACGGTGACATCTGAGACACCTGAGCACATAAAAGAGCCTCTGTGTTTAGGCTCAGAGGGTCTTCCAGGTAGGTGGGAGGTGGCTGGCGAGCGCCCAACGGAAAATGCTGGAAAATGCTCGGGACCCATTAGATAGGCTGAATAGAAAAAAGGAGGATGCGTGTGCGCGTATGTGCGCGTATGTACGTGTGTATAAATACTGTCAAGATGTGTTCCGGTGTTTGCACGGATCGTTTCAGAGTTGGTACCCTATTAAAGATAGCGTGTGTGTACATTTTGGGTCCTGACTGGACAGCGTGACACAGCGCAGACCTCGTGGATTTGCGAGTCCAGGTCACCAGCTGGCACACTGTCGTCGAATCCAAGAGAAGGAAGGAAGGGAGGAAAGGAAGCGGGAGACGATGGAGGAGACAAAAAAAAAAGATGGATTTAGAAATGCTCACCAGGAGAGGTGAAGATGGGAATTGGAGGGGCTTCAGCGCAGGAATGCGCAGAAGCAGATGTCCGTTGAGTCAGTGTGTTTTTCGGAGGAAAGGCAACATCTGGTTGCGTATCCTGATTTTGAAATGGAAAAATAAAAGCCAGAGCGCCGAAGCATCCTGTCCAGACAGAAGCAGATGACGGACAGGTCCGCCTGCACGATACCGAGAGACGCGGCGGATAATGAAAAGGAGGAGAAGAAAAAGAACTCACGGCACTCCCAGCATGTTTGTGTATCGAGCTCGGGAGCGAGATCGCAGCGCCCGTTCTGCGTGCGCGGCGTAAACGCAGCGATACACCTGGCAGGTACAGGTACGGCCGACGGTGTTTCTGTCGCTGAAAGCGGGACGGCGTGTTTACTGCAGGCCCGCAGCTCCGTTTTAGGTGGCCGGTGTCTGTGTTTACCTTCGTCCAGACTGGAAAACAAATCTTCCGAGTGGTTCGTGTAAATATGAACTCTGTTGAAACGCTGCAGGGAGCTTTGTGTGTGGCCCCGGTACACAGCTGAAAAACCTGTTGATACGCTGCACCTCCGTCTTCACAACAGAGACCAAAATTAGCATGATGCACCCGCAGAGCTTCGGGGGGCGCCGGAGGGGGGGCTGCAGGCTCTCTGCCTGGGTCAGCTGAGGTTGTTGTCGCACTTTAATTCGCTTAAGGATGCTGCTACGCATTATTATGGGTTATCTATGTCATTAGATTTGGGTCCTGGAAAATCAAAGGTGAATTTTAGATTATCTGTGTTTTTTTGGACATAAGGTCTTTTTGTTTTGTCATCAAAGTCTGAAAATGCAACATTTTTGTACATCGGTCCCAGAGATACTGAGATGATGATGCTGTAGCGCCACCTTCCCCCGAAACCTACATTGTTTAACACCAGCTTAGTTTTTACTCCTAGGCTCTGTCTTCTTCACTTTTTTCAGTGTTGCTCGCAGCACCACCTACAGGCCGGCCTTGTTTACTGCAGCTTTTTCAGCAGTTCTGTGTAGACAAACATATTTCAAAATAAGACGACACTGTTAAAGTTTTGGAAACTTTTTTGGGAATAATTGGAGGCATCAAGCTGCAAAACATGAGAGTAAAGTAAAAAGTATTTTTTCACGAGTAATTGCTTCATATTCATGTTTACAGTTCATTTCTCATCCTCATTTTTCTATAATTACAAGCAGGGAAAGAGACCATTTTCACTCAATTTTTCTCCTCTGATACATTTTATCAAGTCATTAAGTTGAGTTAGTTCTTGTTCTTTATCAAAAATCAAATCCCAGAAATGTTTACAAGTTGTGTTCGAGCGCGTTTTATCGGCCAACTCAGCTGAATCCCATCCAACTATTTGAGTGTAATTTTCTCAGCAGCAAAACTAATTGTTAAATTATTAATAGTCCAGATCTCAGTGGTGCTATTTCTAAATCCCCCCCAAAATCCTCCTGAGTTGGCTGCCGGGGTGTGAAGCTCGACATCAGCAGTGAGCAAGAGGGAGGAAAAATTAGGAGAAGGGACTTTAATTTCCTCATTTAAAGAGATGAATAATGCACGAAGCAGAACTCGTTGAAAGCTCGGTGCATCATCAGTGAATCCCCGGTTTCTTGTTCAAGAGTCTGTAGCTCTCGTTTCTTACCGTTTGCGTCTCTGATTCTCTGCTTCCTTCTTTATTGGGCTCGAAAAGAAGTGTTTGAGTGGCGATCTGCATCAGTTGCCGCGTTCTTTACACCCACCGTCTCATTCCCCACAGTCTCGCTGCGATAAGTACACTTGCAAACGTGTAAAAAGAAGAACGGCCGGACTAATTACTCTGCGTCAGAGCCGCGAGATGATTCGGTGAGCGGTCGGACTTTGATGTCGTTTCCATCGGGGAACGAGCCGTCGGCGTCAGGCGGAGCTCGGTGGCGAGAAGGTGCGAGATCAGAAGGGACCGCAGTGACAAATATGCTGTGACACTCGGGCAGGTCACACAGGAAGTGTGTGTTTCTGTGTGTGTGTGTGTGTGTGTGTGTGTGTGTGTGTGTGTGTGTGTGTGTGTGTGTGTGTGTGTGTG
>JASSRZ010000014.1:3904429-3925196 GCA_032164315.1 Malacoctenus gilli | reverse complement strand
TGTGTGTGTGTGTGTGTGTGTGTGTGTGTGTGTGTGTGTGTGTGTGTGTGTGTGTGTGTGTGTGTGAGTGTGAGTGAGAGAGAGAAACACGGAGCCTTTCAACATTTGATTTAACTCCAGTAGACCCAGTCGACCGGTTCGCACAGCTGCGTGTTGTAAATGTGTGTCGGCGATGTCGAAGATTTTGCCAGATGTAAACATTGTGATGAAGACTTTACGGTTCGTGCTGCACATGATCCATATTTTGGTGACGTTATCGATCCAAAAGAGTCGATTGGATCACATGAAAACTGTTGCTGATTTAATGAGATGCGAGCAAGCACAGCATCCATTGTTTCTTCATTGTTTTTACCATTGAGGCACAAAAAAGTGACACATGTATCTCCAAACATGGACGTAAAATGAAACATGAATAGTCGTCATGTCAGAGTTTTTAATCGTACAAAACACGACCGAACGAGAGGAGCAAGTCATTGTCAGACTGTGATACGAACAACAATGGAAAAAGTACTAAATGCTCATTTTCTTTTATTGTGACAACACTTTAAAAAAAAACCACACGAGCACAGCGAGCACATGGACTCACTCAGGCACACGTCCTGTTGAAAAGAGAGTGGAGGGGGGTGAGGGGGGGGAGGGGGGGAGTGTGGGAGCAGATACGGGGGATGTTTGTGAGCCCGTGTTGAACACTTGGTAAATGTCAACTCCATCCAATTCTGCATGCGGCTGTTTAGAAGGAGACCAGAGGCTAAAGACGACACCCATCACTTCTCCACTCCAGTCGCTGGATTTCCATCTCTCTCTCGCTCTCTCTCTCTCTCTCTCTCTCTTTCTCCATTTCCTCTGCTCTTTGACACACCAGTTCATTTCTGCTCCATCCAAATGGATTTATAGCCCCCCCCCTTGTTTTTTTTGCCATGTAATGGGGACCTTTGTGTCCCGCCTCTCTGTAGGTTCGAAGGTTGCCCAGCAAATCCAGTCATTACAAAGGTGTCCTGCATTCGTATGCACAGGTGTTTTCCATTATTTAACATAAGCGCTGCTGATGCGTGTCAGCTGTTGAGCCTAATTGATTCTCCGAAGGATTTTCGCGGGAGCGCAGGAAAAGGAAAAAAAAAACAAGAATTGCGTTTGTGCCGTTGCATGTCTGACGACAATTTACTCAAATCCACTTTGTTACTCGCCTCATTTCGCTCTGCGAGCGGCTTGTGCGGCGTTCCGACCGTCGTCCAATTACGCCGGTATTTGGTGGCAGAATCGATTAATTCCAGCGCGACGTCTTTATTAGGAGGTGTCATAAGTCGGCACATGCACTTCGCGATTGGAAGCCGGGCGGCCCTACGGGGAGGCCGCGGTAGCTCATTAGCTGCGTCGCAACCATCCACTGCTGCAGAATGAGCCGCTGCGCAAATAAGGAACGGTCTGACATTTGTGGAAGTGGAGACGATGGAATAAATATGTCTTTTGTCGAGGCGGCGCTGAATTAATTACATATATCGCCGACCAAACTACAGTCGCCGGCCTACTAATTGACAGGCGGCACGCCAGCGCCGTTCCCCGAGCTCTACTCCCTCTTCGCTTGCGTCTTTATGAAACGAAGCGTCGCGCGGCGGCGAGAATAAAACGCCAGCGGCGCGAGAGGCTTACTGCAGAGCAAGAGGAGGAGGCTTCCGAGAGCTTTCGTAACACGCCGTTGCCGTCGTGTTTTTTCGCCGTTTGCCTGCCTGCTTGCAGCTGCTCACCAAAGCCCTGCGAGTGGTTGCGTATCTCGCTATAAATCTGGCACGGCGATGGGACGATTTGCAGGATGTAAATGAGCCCGAGTGCTTCATAATGTGGTGCCACTTTGCCCCTTTTAGGATTTACAACTGGCAGAATGTTCATAATCGTGTTTTCGCGGGCAGCGTGAACGACACGGTTTGTGTGTGGAACTGCGTCGTTGTTTTTGCTTATTCCTCAGATGACGTGCGACATTTTTGTCCCTCTGGAGCACCCGTATCCACACTCACTTTCTACTTGTTGCACTCAAACAAGACTTTAAGTACCAGATGCCATCCTTGCAGTACCACCAGTCACCACAGGTGTCACCGAAGCAGAAAATAGCTCAAAACTCAAAACGAGTCTTAAGTAGAAGCTGCTGTAGGTGATATTTTGAGCCCGTGGATAACCTTGTTTTTGTGCTTTTGGGTGAGAAAAAAAACCGCTTTTGCTCATAAAACATTACGAGTCTGAAGACCAATAAAACGCCACACATGTGGCACGAGCGTGGAGAGCTGTTTTGCGCACGACAGCAGCCTCACGTTGTGAAGCGACCGGCGGAGGAGGACGGAGCGGGAACTCGTCTGAGAGGAAAAAGCCTCCAATCGTCTGTCGTGAGGCCTGCCGCCAGTTTCCAAACTCGCGAAGAAGAAGCCGAGACACGTTTGACGGTACAAACCAAGTGTTTACTTTCCCCCTTTTCACACGGGATTCCCGGGGAAAGTGCAGCCAGATCGGAGCGGCGGGAGAAAATGTTCCTCCTGAAACCAAGAGAGAAACATCAAGCGAAACAGCTCCGAAACCACAACAGTCGAGTATCATTTAACCGAGGGAAAATCGCATCTCTGGACGGAGCGTCGGGCTGAACGGCCGCGTGACGGCACAAGGAGCAGCGCCGTGGAAACCAGGCTAATATACTGCGATAATTTATGTTTGTTTGGGCTCGCTTGTGCTTCTCGAAGAGGAGTAACTGTTCCTGGCACCGAGCTGCAGACGTGAAAAACCCTCCAATGTCAGGCCCGTTTTTGGAAAATCGCGACTGCTCTCGTGTCGTTTGTGTCATCCCCCCCCCCCCGCCCGCTGGCCGCGGCCTGCAGAGACGCCAGAGAAAGCAGATATTGTGTTAGGGTGACGCGGCGTTTTTATTCCTCTCCTGGAGAAGCTGAAAGAAAAGAGATGAATACATGAAAGTAAAAAGTGCACATGCGTGTGCCGCAGGTCATCGCACCTCATTCAGGGACGCCCCCTCATGCATTTATATGCACACTGAACTGGATACACACACTCGCAGACACACAAAGACCCACAATGAGCTCGTCTTTTTTTTTTTTTTCGCTCGCAGCCACAATAGATTTTCCGTGCTCGTCGCGGCGGAGACACGAACGCGCAACAATACGGTGACATGCGAACGTGACGACGAGCCCGGTGACAAATGTCTCCCCCCCCCCCCCCCCCACCTCCCCCTCGCTGTCTCCTCCTGACCTTGTTAAGTAAAGCGAGGGGGGAAGGAGGAGGAGGGGAGGGGGGGAGACGACATGTTTCAGAGCGAACTCGGCGGATGAGTTATGGCCGAGGGTTTCTGAGGTAAATGGTGCATAGAGAGCAGACTGGGAAGGCGCTGAAGATAGCGGGCGGGGCGCCCAACACGCGACCTGGCGTGTCGTCAGCCGACAGATATAAACTGTCCGAATCGTCACCTCTGGACTGAAAACTTAAGATCTCTCCGCGGTATAAAATCCATCCGGGACCAGCGCGGATAGTGATGTGCCTCCGTGCCGCCGCCGCCCGCTCTCCTGTTGCTTCCAGCCCATCGCTTATCTGTTGCGTGGTTTCGGTTGTTTCGCTGTAATTGGATCTGCTGGAGATGCATCGCTTCTCCCCCCCCCCCCCCTCTAATCGGCGCCCATTCAGGTGGGCCAACTGCATTAGAGCTCGCCCCTGTAATCCAATCTTCTGTGATTGTGTTCTCCGGAAAACTCGGGCAGATCGGGAGGCCCGACGGGACGCCGTTTGTGTGTCGGAGATGATTATCTTGAAAAACGAAGCCGTGCACTTAAATCTGAAGTCTAGCAGCGGGAGGCCTGTCAGAAGTTTCACTCTGAGTCCCAACTTTCACTTCTCGGAGCTTTGCACCACAAATTAGCCGGTTTTTGACACTTTTAATAGTCTATTTTATGTGATTGGTGGTGTCAAAATTTGAGTTTGAGTCGTCTGGACCAGCGTAAAGACTCGGAGAACAACTTTCCAGAACTCAACTTAATGAAAAAGCTTTGTCCTCAATGTCAGAATTATCAAACGGACCAGTCAGGAGCAGATTCCTTTTGCCGTTCACAAGAAAATCTCTGCTGATGCAGTGGAGGCAGATCAATCACAGGATGTAATAACGTGTTTACTTTGAGATGATGGCGTTTCATAAGTAAAACAGGATCAGTTACAATGAACTTAATGAATCAGGCCGTGATTCGACTAATTAGACGTATCTTAACTGACATTTTATTTTGAAAGTTGATCAGATTTGAGTAAGCATGATAAGTGAAAAACACCCAGGAGGTCCTGTTTAGTGTTTTGATGTTTGTATTTGTTGCGGTCATCACTCAGTTTTCTGTTAGTCTCTAAAATGACAAAAAACAAAGTTTTCTTGTGACTAGAGAAGACTTTCAAGGAAAATAGGGGGAAGATAATCACCTAAAATGCTGCTTTGAATAAATAGTTATTGTCATTTTCGACTCCGATTATGAAGCACGTGTAAATCTCTCAAACTTTCGTGAAATTGGAACAATTATTTCTCCGTATTTGTTCACCAGGAAACTGCGCTCCAGCTCGCACGGCTGTCACGTCGCCTGCTTTCTTGCGCTGCAGGAACACAATGTGGGCTTAAATCACGCTGACAGCATGCAAGCTGCGCCTCAGAGTTCGTGCTCACTTTATTTACGAGAGGTTGTTGGAAAAAATACGGCGCGTTCACCAGAACTGTTACCACAACAGTGACACAGATGTTCCCCGTCCGCGCAGCGACAAGGCTCAGCGCGGCGCTTGGACAAACTGTGTGCGTTTGTGTCGCGGTGGGAGGCGGCGTGCTCGCGTTGTTGTTTTTACGATCGCTCCGCTCGTGCCACCGAGGCTGAAAGGCAGAACAATGACAGAAGTGTTGGGAGGCGCGAGCAAAAATAAGGAAAACATTCTTATTCCATCGATCTTGAAGTTATTGCTTTAAAAAAAATGCTCCGGCCGGCCAAAAAAATGTCCTTTTAACTCGGCGTCTCTGGCAGCCGCCGTGTGTGTGCGATCGACTCGGTGTCTGTGTGCGTGTGAAGTCGTAATGCTTCTTTTTCTTCCGTTATGATTCACTTTTATTATTCATAATTAGGAAAAGCAGTGAGCCTAATACCATAAAGCAGAAAGGAAACACGTCGTTCTCGGTACAGCTGGCTCGTAATCCCGTCCTCTGACTGGAAGTCGGCGAACGGACGAGATCAAAACGTCCACGCCGAACGGAGTGCGGGAGGTCAAAGGTTAGAGGTGGTTTGTCGTCAAAAACGTTCGCACGTGTGTCAAACGGCCACCGCAAAGTTCTGCCACCTTAAACTTGAATCATATCCAACAGAAAAAGTCACATTCACGTCAGTTTTTCTGGTTTGGTCCATTTTTCCTACTCGTGGATCGGCGTGTCAGAGAGGACGCAACTCGAGTTCACCGAACTTTCGCCACAATTTATATGAAAAATTAAAGCTTTAGAACGCTTTAAACCAATCTGGCCTTCCTAAGACTTTATTTACTTCCTGTAAGAAGGTTGCAGACCAACAAACATCCTCTCAGCTGAAAAGAAACGCACGTCTTTTCTTGAACGCAACGTTGAAAATACAAATAATGCTAATGTTTTGACGTTTGACTGATTCAGCCAAGAAGTCTATCAAACAAACTGCGAAATATTTGAGTCTTAACCATTAATTTGTATTATCAGTAGTTGTATTGTGGCTTTCTATTTAAATTCGGAAAATAAAAGCACCTTTAGAAATGCAGCATAACATTCTTGTATTTTGTGCTGTCCGGTTTATTTATTATCATGTTTGCAAAGATTTAACAAAACAAAGCGAATGTTGTCTTGAAATAAGCATCACGTTTTTCTCTCTAAATCAAAATGTTTGTTTCTAATTTGGTGACAACTTTACTACATGGTCACAGTATATGGTGGGAAAATCAAAGAAAAATGGGTACATTTTAGGAATTCTTCGGCCAGAAATCATCTCCAGCGTTAAAACAGAAACACTTGTCGGTTTATGATGCTTCATCTTTATTTGAAACAGTTTCATGGTGGACATTTGACTCACACTTCAAAGTAAAAGCTGGTGTGATTCATTGTTTTGGTGCATGTTTCGGTGGTTCGTCACCGCAGTCTTTTCTTTTCTCGATGACACGTTATATTTTTAGGTAAGAGAAACCAAGAGGAGATGATGTTTTTCAAGCAAAATAAAGGAAAAAACAACAACAACAACAACCTGATGGCGAGCAATTGTGAAGACTGCAATGAGCCGTCTGTCCTCTGCTCCTTGTGTTTTCATGCTCTGCTAATCACAACGACGGCGTCGTGATTGCTCCTCGGGCTAATTACACCGGTCACGCTGAGATCAATAACGTCTCCGCTGGGACCCAACAGCTGAACTCGCATGTTGTAAATGACTCACTCAGGTGGCGGCGGCGGCGGCGCTCGTCACTCGTCGCTCCTATCAGACGTGGCTTGATCCGGAGGGGGATCATCTCCCCGCCTTCGTTTCAGGATCCGACCCGAAGCGCCTGAACTTGACGCGTTGTTGTTTTCGCGGCGATCATCGATCGTCCGGTCGGGTGGAATCCGTGCGCGGAGGAAGCCGAAGGTACGTCGATACTCCAAGCGAGGGGAGGAACAAAGGAGCCATTCAGCATGCGTTGATTCGACGTGATTCAGGAAGTTGGCTTCCTCATCGACGACGACGGCGCTTCCTCCTGCTGACGGATTAAGTTGCAGTGAGGCGCTGCCACTCTTTCAGCTCCGCCCTGTGCCAATGTCGCGCTGAAGAGGCTGAAACGCTCTCTGTGAAAGACTGGGGAAAAGCATCCTCAGCATTCCAGCGAAGCCAAACACTGAAGCACGCACGCTCTCACCAACGCCTTCAAAATAAAAGTAAGGCAGCATCATCTCGTTGTTATATACTCCTTCGACTCTCAAGCTTCGATCCCTCGTCGATCGGCTATTTTAGATAAGAAAAGAATCAAATGAAATAAAGTAGGTGGAGCTAAACATCTCTTTCATGTAACCCCAATAAACTAAACTCTCACTGCTCATCTACTTTGTTTCAATTCACACTAATTTCTTCTTTTGTTTGTAGCACGTTTGGCAATAAATAGAATTTGCTTGTGAGTGTTTTCCAAAAGCTTTTTCTTTGAAAGGCGGACACACAGCCGACGCCACATCTGGCAGAAAATTTAGATAATCGATTATTTTAGACAGTTTTAAGATTCCCCCCCCCCACTATGTCAGAAGCCCCCCCTCATTGTTCCCCGCTCTGCCCAGAGTAGAGAGCTGAACTCGGTGTAATCTCTCTAATGCGCAGCCTTTCCTTTCCTTCATTGTTAACAACTCTGCCACTCCTCAAACTGCCACAGGATTGCTTTCGACCCGATGCGTTTCTCCCCCCCACCCCACCATCACCCCCCCCCAACCCCCCACCCCCCACCCCCTCCCATCAATCACAGAGCTCGCAGTCGGTGGTCTCGCCGGGCGCCGGGCAGGCTCGCGCAGATCAGCAGATTTCCAGTCGGAAATCATCGGCTCTCACGAGTGATTTCATATCTAATCGCTTTTTTATCGACGGGTAAAAAGCTGCCAATCGGTGGCGGAGACGGACGGGGGTGGGGGGGGGGGTGTCTGATGATGTCACCACCTCCGTCTTCTGATGAAATGCTGAACGACTGTTGAACACCGAGCAGCGGATCGTCTGTGGTGGATACTGAATGTCGGAAAGTTGTGACGGACACTCGATTTGATTTGGATTGCTCGTCAGTCTCACGGTGCCGAGGTTCAGATGCCTTCAGATTATCATCCAACGATTAAAAAACAATAGTGCACATTACAGCGGATCTTTGTCATTTATTTTGGAGGCTGATTTCTGCACAAGCAGAAATTTTAAAGGCGGTTCCAAAGGCTCTCTTACAGGCAGTTTAGGGGGGTTTCTGCACCAACCCAGACACAGCATGATTCGCATTTAAACTTTAAGTGATGCCTGTCTTTCAAATACCAATCGTTTTTGAGGATACAATGTTCCTCTTTCACATTTTTCTGTAAATATATCCATTCAATCACTGAAATAAAGTTTGTTTCAGACTTTCTAATTCAAGTGTTGCCAAAATTAGCACCCTGAAACAGTCTTATTTCATTGGTTTCAGATGTAGCTGCAGTTTTAGGAAGAAATACGCTAGTTTTTCTATAATTTGTACAAAATACTGCGAGTAAACATTACAAAACTATGTATCTCAGAAACGTATCAATGTAAAATCAGTATTTTTGTTGTTTTTCTTTTCATATTTCGTTGATTATAAAGCAGTCGTGAATCGTTTCTATCGAGACTGCTTGCTTCACTTTTTCATCTTCAATCTCAACGGCAGCCTTTTAGACCAGCTGACCTTGGACTTCAGAAGAGGATCAATGTCCTTTCAAAATAAAGCAGCTGGGGGGAAAAACAAATCCCTTTAACAGCCTTTCAGTGAATGAACCGACAGGAGAGTCCCACCATCGGACGCCGTTTCGGCACCGAGCTCCCTGTTGCTTATGTCCAAACGCACGGCGGCGGCTCGCGTGATAAATCCCCGCAGCGTTGGAGAAGGGATTTATTTTATAGGTGCGAGTGAATTAATTTCTACTTGGCTTGATCCCCGCTGCTCCCACGCAGCTCCGACCTGACGCACTGTATAAACCATAATGACTCACTTCCTGTGTCAATCAAAACACGACCTGAACCCCGACCAGCTAATAGGAACGCATGTTGACGGACCGGTTTCCAATTTTTCTCCCACCTTCAAATTACCTTGTTACACGAGACACCGCGTACATGAAGTGTGTACGCGTTTATTCGCTTTGGACTGTGTTTTTTTGCAGTAATTTGGGAAAAAGACGGACGAGAGAAATATTTGAAGTTCACAGTCACATTTGAAGAGGATTTTATCTGTTGAATCCAGATTGGCGAAGCTGCGATTCAGCGCCGGATGTAGATTTTGAAGTCGCTTTCACTCAAACGGGGTCCTTTGGAATGGCATCAAGAGGGGATCTTGTTGGCGTGAAAACCAACCAAACGATCAATGGTCCTCTGAAGGCGATAAGAAAAGCGGCGAAGGGCAAAGCTGGACGCGGTCGCTGCGAGCGTCAGAATGCAGGAAAAGAAAACCAGTCTCATCGCCATTCATCCTCTCGGAGAAGGTTGCGCCAATGTCGTCCTGCTGTGATTGCGGGAGACGAAAACGTACGTTGGCGCCGTCGCTTTTGTGCGTTGGTGCACAAATAAACGTGCGTTATGCGGCGAGGAGGTCTGAATTCAGCGCATCTGGAGGGAAAAAAAGAGCTCACTGGATCGTTTGATCCTCCTGGAGACAATGAGCTCTCTGACTGAGACGTTCCTGAATGGCTGGAGGAGGAACCGGAGCCTCCCGGACGGAAACAAAGGCTGAAACCATCAATTAACTCCTCAATGCTGCCGTTGATTCTCTCCGTGTTGCAAGTGAGACTGTTGAACTCGTGGAGAAGTTTCCTCGGAGGTTAATTGTTGGCTTGACTTGAACTCATCCTGTTGAGTTATTGGGGAGAGAGACTGAGATTGTTGTTCGCTGGACGTCGGTAACGTCACAGAATCTTTCGGAGCGATTGGAAATGTGATCAGATTACAGGGGGAAAAGTGTCCTATGGGGGTCAGGGAGAGGATTGGAGAAGTCCTCTGCTTGGATCCATCTCGATAATCCCTCTACGGTCGTAGGTTCCCACCAGGGACGACTGACGGATGTCATCTGGGTCTTGGCTTTCGGCGGTAAAAGGGCGAGCGGGCCCCTCAGGCTTCCTCCACCCGCCCGTCTCACTGAGCGTTGAGCAACTGCTGGTGGAGCGGCTCATCTTACGAGACGGTGCACCCCGAGAATGCACCCCAAAGCGTGTGAGGCTGTTAGAGGCTGTCATGACTGGTGTTTGTGTGGAAAACTTTAAAAGGAGTCGCTACAAAAATAGTAAATAGGTAACTTAAACTTGTTTTCAAGCACCAAGATAGCCAACGAGTGACTCAGTCGTTTATTGATGAACCACAGCTCACATGTTGATATGTAAAGAACCAAAATTGTGCTTGATAGATAAACGGACTTCATTTTCTAAGCTGTTTTCTTGTCAAATTCAGAAAAAATCATCTCAATAAATGGAAGCAGAGCCGTCTGCGTTTTGTCACCCTTGTTTTTAATAAAAACACATATAAAAGCACCACTGTGACCTATTTAGTTGTGTATTATGTGAGCATGTCACTTTAACCGCGAGGTTGTGCAAAGACCCGACGAGACCACCGAGGCGTCGGCTCATAACGCTGGATTTCCTCCTCTAAGCCCTCAGGGCTCCACAGGTCGCGTTGCCTCCTCACCGTCCCCCCGCTGTCTTTTAATATATCGAGCAAACAGGACGCACCGGATCGATGCGAGCGTCGAGAGAAGCCGGGATCTTCCACTGCCGAGTGGAGAAAGTGTAACAATGCAAAACGTACGTGGAAAAAGGTGACCCCGGGAGTGACTGAGCTTCACGCTGGATCTGAGGCCATTTGCTGCTTCTAAGTGCTTTGCTTACTGGCTCGCACTTCCTGCGTCCTGCTGTTCAAAGTATCTTGTTTTCATTTCTTCCCCCCCCTCTGAAAGTTCCTCTTACATTCGCAGTTATGACTCTTGTTTTTTTTCTTTTCACCCTCGCGGCTCCTTAAAGCCAGAGAGAGAAAAAAAACGCAGCGTGTGCGGAAAAAAACGGACTCCGACGATCATAACGCAATTAAGGCAAACATGACATCATAACGAGCAGTTTGTAAATAAGACCTCAGCTTCAAAATGTCGCTGTTCGTGAACGGGAGCCGCTCTGCTTCCCGACGAGAGAAAAAAGAGCGGCGACGTAGCGGCCCGAATTTCATGTTTTCCTTCACTTTTTTACTCGGTTTTGATCACTTTAGTTTCGGTCGTGCTGGAATAAAAGTCGCGACCCCACCTGTACCCGCCGCACGCAGCGGGGGGATACGTTCAGATCCACTTTTTATTGAGGAGTTACCGCCGGCGTGACCTCCACAGGTCTGACGCTGCGACTGTGATCTTTTTATTAAAACCGGGGAAAGGTCGGCGTTGAGTGAGTGGATCGGTGCTCGGCTCCTCCGACTGAAACCGACTCGTTCGCTGTGAATTTAGTCAAAGTGAGGTTTGGATGACTCGAAGGAAAATGGAGATGTAATTTTTTAGGGGCTGAATCAAGAACTGCAAATTGTCCAATCATCTAATGTTTCATTTCGTTGGTTACCAGAAGAAGAAAATATAAATCATCTTAATTGAACCTTTTACAGGTAAGAACTGTTGCCGACAAGCATAGTTTGGATCATAAACAAAGTCAGCTCGAAAAGCAGCTTTTATCTGCAACGCATATTCTGGAAACAAAGCAGTTTTTGACCCAACGCTATTGTAACGTTTTTGGATATTTTTCCTGATAATCTGACAACTTTCGTCACAATCCATTAACAAGATTCAACAGCATAAGAAAGTCCTTGCATAGAAAGTGTTGCTGGGTCCTTAATGAAGAAAAAAGGCTAAAAACATGTTTTGTGAGAGAACTTCTTGATAAAGACAAACTTGACAAACTCTCACAAATGATTGCTTTTATAATAAACTCTCGTTCTCTTCGTGACCATTTTTCTCTCATGTTTGTGGTTTGATTGACACCAACATGAGTCTTACTGGTCCTTCAAACCTCCACATGTAACACTTCAGACATGAAGTTGATCTAAAGTGTCTCTTTTTGTGCAGTGGAACCTAATTTTTTAGAGTTCCTGTCGTTGGACTCGGACCTTTATTCCCTTGAAAGTTTCTGTGTTATCAGAGAAGTGACTCATCTTGGTAGTTAATTAGGAGGAGCAGCAGACGTTATCGGAGCGACGAGCGAGGTTGGGACGGCCTCACGTGTTCCGTCTGGCGGCGGGCTGCGCTTGATGAGTCTGGCCGCGCCCGCCGTCGGCCATTAAAACGGAGTCCGCGCTCGTCATCTCCTGCTGAAGTTCTCGCTGACCTTCGCGGTCCTTGTTTAAATGTTAATTACATACTTCACATCTGCTACGCCACGCTGCCCTGTAGCATCACAGCCCGCCGCCCGCTCTCAGGTGTTGTGAAGTGGCTTTCTCTCTTTCTTTTTTTTTCTTAAACGCGCTTCCTGGACCCGTAATCGTGGGACCCTGGCAGAGAAAATACATAACAGGCGTTGGCAAATCCGTCATAAACACACGCAGAGACAATCTCCTTTCTCTCAATATGCGCGGCGTAATGACCCAATCTCAGCTGTGAAAATGGAAGCGGCGCGAGGCCCGATGCGTCTCCTTCCTCCTCCCACCGCCGGCTCGTTGTTCCCTGCAGCAGCGAGTCGGCAGTGAGGCGGAGCGACGCGCTACTTCGGGCGGGAAGCTGCAACTTGGAGCGGCGAACATCTCTCGCCCTCCTGGACCGGCAGCGGCAACGCACGTCCTCGCTGCATTTATATTTACATCCATTATTAATGTCGGGGGCCGCCGTGTGGAGTAATGTGCACGTTGTGGAGCCGAGCAACAAGGAGGGGGAGTGGGGGCGGGGGGGGGGGGGTTGTTTGTGGTATTATAGAGACGCCGCTTCCTTCCCGAACCAATTACACCTTCGCCTGCTGCGTGGACACTTCAGCCATTTGTTGCCATTAATTTGGCCCCGGATCAAACAAATCGCTCATATCTGCTTCCTGGTTGTGGCGTCTTCACGCTTTGTTTGTTTGTTTTTGGACCTTGTTAAACTTTTTTTATGATTCGTAGGCCTCAAACATAACAAGTCGGTTTATACGAATCAATAAGGTGTGAAAAATTCAGCATATTGAATGTTTTTATAATCCTAACATGAAAGACTTTGCAGAACTCGCATAAAATAAACGTATGCACTTCTTTTTTCATCTCTCTACAGAACATTGAACGTGTTGGTTTTTATGTAGTTACGAAGCCCAAAGTGAACTATTTTGCTCATCTATTTAATCCATCTCATTCACATAAACGAGCGTGATCTCTGCCTTCGTCGGTTTCACCGTTGAGACCGAATTTACCTCGACAGTCGATTGGTAACGAGCCATTTTTTTTTCTCTTCTCGCATTGTTTGCAGAGAAATAACGGAGAAAAACTGACAATATTTGACATTTTTCCAAAGTGCCACCGGACAACATGCCAGAGCGCTTCATGCTTCTGTCTGTCTGTCTGCTGACAGGCTTACCGGAGGAGCTGATTTCCTGTCCCAGCGCGTCTCCCGGCTGCCGCTCGCGCTGCCAAATCTTTTCACAAACGGCTCTGCTGACCAGCCGAGGACTGTCGGCATGCCGGCCAGCTGGCCTGACCCGAGTCCTATAGATAATCTGAGGGGGGGGGGGGTGACGGGAAAAATGAGAGGTGCCAGGCCCACATTATAGATTAGCTGGTGGGCTTCTGTCAGAGCGACCTGTCGCCCACCTCAGCGAAACCACAGGTCGAACATTCACGCTGAAATGATGCAGAATTCATGGAAAAAGAGGACGAGTCAGGTCCCCGGGTATTAGTTTTGTTGGGGTTTTTTCAGTTTTTAAAGCAGACTTACTGTTTTTGTTTTGGTTTATGATAGTTGTATCTTGTTTTTTTGTGATTAAAGTACAGAACCTGATGAATAACACACCGTAACAAGCTTGAAATGTAAATTCTTCCTCTGCAATTCAGATGCACTCGGTTTTTCAAAGCTTTGATCTCCAATTCAAGTGAAAGCGTCTGACGTGAGGTGGCGAGTTGCTTCAGTCTGACAGCCCGTCAATCAAGGCGTTGCCAGGGTTACTGTTGGAGAAGGAGGCGTGCTGCGTCTGATTGGTTCGGACAGGGAAGGCGGGGTTTAAGCTGCTAGCAGGTTAGGATCGCTGCTGTTACACAGCAGTTTGTTGTTGACAAATAAAGAAAACAAAGGTTTATTCCTCTGATTTTAACTAGTTTGAGCTCATTTTGTAAAAACGCAGTCCAGTTTGAGCTTGTTTTTGACAAATATTCCGTGATATGAAGAAACGAAAATGTAGATTTTGATGTTCCAGGTAGATTCCTGAGAAAAACTTGAACAATCAGCTCATGTGTTGTAAATAAAAGTTACTGTTTTCTTCATTCTTTTTTGATTCATGACCATGAAGTGCAACTTCTCCATGTTTACATGATGCGTTTTCTTCCCGCTTCCAATCACGCCGCGCTCGGAGTCCATCGACTGGGCCTTTAAATCACGCCGGCGTCCCGCCTCTGTAACTTATCGAGCAGGCATCTGCGCGGCTGAATTTAGTGTCCTCATATGCAGTTTATCTGCCTGACATTACAGCTGACCAGCACTCGCTGTGCTTTCATGAATGTCAATGCGGCCTGCGCTCCGTCTCGCTGACACTTTGTGTTGGAGGCGTTCGTCCCCACCGCGGCCTGTCGGGTTGGTTGGACGACTGATGTGTTGCTTTAATCGGGGTTTTGTTGGATGAGTTCGTCTGCTTGAAAGCAAGTCAGAGCAGAGCCACTTAATGAACTCAGTAATCCGCCTTCAAGGACAGACTTGGACACTTGAGGATGAAATGACCAAAGAAAACACGCAGTTTTGGCGAATTCGTGACTCCACACCACCTGTAAATGTTCCTTCATGCTACAATTCCCTCAGTTTTGGTTCTGCTGGGCGATGGAAAGGCGACCACGTCAGCTGGGAACCCAAAACTTGGATGAATTCGGTTTAGGAGATGGAAGGAAAGTGCAGGTCAAAAAAAACAAAACAAGCGCCGTCTTTTAATCAAGGCTTTTATTTGTTTCTGTGTTGCCAAACAAGGACTCTTAAGTGGTGGTTCAACAGGTCAGACCGCTCACAGCGAATTCAGCTCGGGTCAGTGCCGTTAGTAAACCCGCTGAGTTTCTGTTCTCGGCCGCATTTTAAAGCAGCCACAATATTTTGCGAGTGAAAACATGGATTTTGCTTTGTTCCCCGACTGTTTATTTAAATCCTTTGTTCCTTGAATAAAAACACAACATTTTCCTGATATTTCACATGAAGGGGGGGGCGGGGGAGCCCACCACCTGTGGGACGAGTTCATTGTGAATAAACATAATAAAAATCACCCCACACAATAGGATATGGTAATTTGGGATCCCTTTTTCTTTGCTCGCCGTTCATGAATTTTTTAAAGGTGGCGTAATACAAATAAGAAACGGTCAAAACGAAGCTCTTAAATGCGCTCGGCGGGGAGCAGCATACCCCCAATGCCTCATCAGGGCTGACAAAGCCATTCAGATGCCATTCTGCAAAAAACAAAACATTGCCACTGTGCACACTGGGCCGCGTGTAATCACAGTAATCAGAGCCCAACACGGGGCAGCTCGGCTCTCCGGGCTGCGCCGAGGGGAAAAAGAAGCACCTCCATGGTAAAAAAAAAAGTGGATTTTGTTGATTGATACATCCTGACAGGTTTCATTAAGACTCTGAAACTGCTCACTTTTTGATGGTAGGTCTTTGTGCTCTTTATTGGGAGTCAATCCCAGCATTATGAAATGCTTTTATTGTGAAATATCTCAAGAAAACAGGTTACAATGATAGAATCTTGTCTTACAAGCCAACAATCGATTGATCAAGTCTCCTTTGATGGTTTTTATTGCCAATGAATCCCAAAAACCAGTAACAGTAAAACGTTTCAGTAAGAAGTTCTGCAGAAAGTATGATATTTACCATCATTTGTGACTTTGACTGTTTATTTTTGCCTGATTTTGTTCCTCCTTTTGGTGAAATTGGTCGGTTATTCGGATCCTTCATCGCTACTATAAAATCATATGTACACGACAAGTATTTAAGTATTTATCACAGTATCCTGTCACACAGTACAAAGTTAAAAATGAAGGTCGCCCATCTGATGAGGGAATTAAACCCAACAGCTCTTTCTTGTAAACCACAAAGAGTTCTCAGAGGGAAGAAACGTGTAGAGATCTTGCCTCGCCGTCACGCCCCGCTCTCCCTCTCTCTCTCTCTCACCCTCTCTCTCTCCGCTGCGGGTCCATTGGTCTTTCCTAATGATGCTGTACATATTTCATACCACCAGTTGCCTTCCTCCCTTTAATATTGCAGTCGCCAGGGACAAAGAGAGCGAGAGCGAGAGAGAGAGAGAGGCGCTGAACGGTACGGAGGCCAGAAATAGTCGTCCTGTCTCCATGGGATCCTCTCCAGCCGTTTCCATCTGTGCTACACCGAGCGGCTGGCCTGGGATCAATACTCTGCCCGTTAGGTGTGTGTGTGTGTGTGTTTTTTGTTGTGCACAACGAATCATTCATGTGCAGCGGTCGATACCGGTAAATATTGTATCTGTGGTGAAAACACGGAGTAATGTGGCTCGTGTGTTACACTGCGGACGGATCCCAGCAGCAGCAGCAGCAGCAGCAGCAGCTCGCCGCCGCCGCATGCCGCTGCGTTCGTCCGCCCCGAAACGCCAAATGAAAGACGCCAGTCCCGCGTTTCTTTCTTTCTCGCGGCTCACATTGTTCTCTCCCTTCTTCCCACCTGTGTCGGTGTGACGCATGTGTGCGCCTGCACGCTGCCATTGCCTCTGCGTCATTCCCCTCTCTGCACGTGGACCGTTTTCTCTTTCCTTTCATGCGTTACTCAGCTCCTCTGTTTTTATCGCCCATTTCTTCGCTTTCTTTTTCTCCCTCCTCTGATCTGCCGACTTCTCTCCTCCGGCTTTTTTAACAATGGAAACTGAATCTGGACCGAAGTGTTTAAAAATTCTCCGAGGCTTGTAAATGTCTTTAACTGGAGTTTTATGGCTCTTCAAACGGACCAAACTGTCTGTCTGAGTTGGGCTGCGTTTTACGGTAGCCGGGGATTGTGGGTATTGTAGTTTCTCCTCTTTAATCGACACCGCAAAACGGCGAGATTACAGAAAGTGTTAAAAGTGGGATCAGCATTTGGAAACTTTCCAGTTCAGACCGACAAAGATGGACGAGAAGAAGAGAGAGAACTTCTTCCAACACGTCCTCCAAAGAAATCGGATTACCGAGTCACCTCAGCTGGCTGCTTTGGACGTGGAGGAGCGGCAGCTCTACTCCGAGCTCCTCTCTTCGCTACCACAACTGTGTCTGAAATCTTGTTCTCTAGTTCATGACCGCAGATGAGCGATAAAACGAGAACTCCGCCTCTTGACTCGGCTCCCTCTCGCCCCTCAGTCTCTCCCGCTTGCATCTCCCGAACAAGTCGTCAAGATACTTGACTCCTCCGCTCGGGGCCGAAGCTCTTCTCTGACCTTAAATTAGCGAGCCGCCTTCCTCTGGTCGATAACCGCGGCCTCGCTCGGTGCTTCATCTCAGCTGCAAGTGGCCAGAAGGCAGAAAGACCGCTGAGCGCACGAAGCTCAGGAAAGCGACGCGCAACGCAGCAACAGCAGCAGCTGCGTTTCGTGATTTGTTGTGTCTGTTGGTCTCTGGCTCTGGACTGAAGAGCCGTGAAGGCCAACAGAGAGAAAGCAGGAGATGACTGAGAAGAAAGAAACGAGGGATTCAGCCTCACACGACAGAGGTTAATGTCTCTGTTCTGCCTCGCTAAGCCGCCACTAATCCCAGCAGGATTATGGAAGTTTATGGACGCTTCAAACATGAACGAGCGGCGTCGGGAGTTCAGCCGCAGCCTTTGACCGACGCCGCAGATCTGTGTCTGGAGCGGCGCGGCGAGTGGAGCTCTGCCTCGTCTCCGATCCGGCAGCGACACAACCTGCCGTCTGACATTCTAACCTGTTGCTATGTGTGTTCACGTGTCCCCCGTGCGGTTTTTGGGTGACCTAATTAGTGAGCGTGCGCGGCGGCATTCCCGCCGCCGGACCCCCTGCTGAGCGTTCATGTAGTCACGCCAGGGAAACTGTCAGCACCTGAGAAAACACATAAAACACACGCGCACACGGAGTGGCGCACCTTTCACAGGGGCCTAGATATAGGTCAACATTTAACCTTTTAAAACGTGGAGCGATACCTGCGCGGCGCGAGACAACAACACGTTAAACACACGAACGTGAGAAAAGACATCGCAGGAGGGGGGTCTGAAGGCTTCGAAAATGAAAGTGAACGTTTCAAAGAGAAGCAGAAAAAAGACGCTTTATTTTGAAGGTGCCTGCGAGTTTGGATTGTATGAAAGAGTGTGTTTCCGTCAGTGTTTGGCTTGTAGTGTTGTGGCAGTCCAGACCAGGAGTTGGTCCACAGCATTCGTTTGAAAACTTGGACGTTTTGCTTTCACTTGGCGGTTTTAAAGTTTTTTTGGGCCCTTTCGATGACATTGACAGTTTTCTAACGAGGAAACGCTGGTGGGATTGAATTTATGGTCGTCTTCCAGATGAAACGAGGCATTTTTCTCACACTTTTCGAGCGCGTTTCTGAAGGAGTGACGACACTCTGATGCAGCAACAGCAACGCCGGCCTCACGAGAAACCTGAAAAACATGAATCGAAGGCTGGGGCAGCGGACGGGCACGCCGCCTGCGGTCCGCCGCGACAGGAGAGCGGATACGGAAAAACATGTCAGCCCACATGCATGTACGTGTAACTCGATCAGATCCACTATAACTGTCACATCAGTAGCATGACTCTGACAGGAGACTGGGACGGGCTATAAATACATCCGGCTGGTGGATCCTCCGCAGGATGGAGAGAGCGAGAGAGAGCGAGAGAGAGCGAGAGAGAGAGCGAGAGAGAACAGATAAGGAGAGAGGGGTTAGGAACGAAGAAACGCGCCAACAGAGAAAAAAAAAGGCCGCTTTGTTTCCAAAATTAGACCTCCGCTGAGCCGCTGTTTGAGTTTCTCACCTCAGGTTTTATTAAAATGGGATCAGCTTCGGTAACCGAAACACACGAGTGGGGGGAAAAAAAAGCACAACGTGCAAATGCCAAAACTTTGTTTTGCTCGTGTGTCGTTTTCTCCAAAGTTTCTGAGAGAGAATCCCTCCCGGGTTGCCAAATCACACCGAGAGATAATAGCTCAATATTTCCGACTTCATCCGGAGTTTATTTCAGTCGTCGATAACCGAGCGACAGCGTGAAGCTAAAGTCGCTGTTTATTCACAGCGACAAACAGGAAGTCTGTTTTTTACAATTTGCACACTCTCGCTTTTCTTTTTTCGAAGCGATTCTCGCGCAGAACAAAGTTTGTAAAAATATATATATATATATATATTGGAGGAAATCTGTCTTTTGTTTGTGCAAAACGTGTTTCAGCAACCTGCTTTTAAAACGTGTTAAACTTTTGCTATTCGCGTGAAACAAGGTTTCATATTTTGTTGTGGAATAGAAAAAATACAGATATACATGAGTTTTTTTGGCATTTTTTTATGGTAACAAATTTTTTTGATTTAAAAACAAATAATAGAATAAATAAATAAAAACAACACAATAATAATAATAATAATAATAATAATAATAATAATGATAATGATAATGATAATAATAATACACAAAAATGAGATTCAAAAGTAAAGAAAAAAATTTTAAAATTCGGATAAAGATTTAAAAAAATCTGACTGAAATTCTTTTGGTATGATTGCTAAATGAGGTTTATTTCAATGGAAATTCAGCAAAATTCAATAAATGATAAGTTTCCCCCTAATCTGCTTTCCCAAACAGATGACCAGGATGTCTCAGATGTGGCACAGACCAAAAACAGCCTGTTGTTTGTCATGATGCTGCAAATCGAGTTAGGCTGACAGGACGCAGAGGGGTCTTTTTCTGTGGCCCTGATTGTTTGCACTGATAAACTTTCAATTAACACGTTGATGAACGAGCTGCGGGGAGACGAGGAAGGCCAGCTGGCTGCAGGCAGGCGCGGCGCCTTAATGAATCCCTCACTCAATCTTTTCCTGCTTTTCCCGCTGCGTTGTTTTGTTTTTTTTTTTTTTTCCGCTCGCCGCATCAAAAAGAAAAGCGTCGACTCAGGTGGACGTTAAACTGATTTAGTGTGTGTGGACCCTCAGCGTCTCTGCATGTTTGTGTCGTGGAGCACCAGCAGGGAGCTCGAGGACAGAATGAATGAGCAATGCTGCGACAGAGCTCTAAACTTATTCATTTACTCGAGTCTGTTTGTGTTTACTCGTACTTTTTACTGTTTTGGAACCTGAATCTGTTCCGTGCTGGAATCCAGGTGAAGTTCCTCAAATGTAAAGGCAAAAATCAGGTCATCAGATCAGAAACGAAAGACTTGATTAGTGTTTAAGCTCCGAATAAGAGGAACTGAAGCAAAATTCTATGTATACATAAAAACTGGGGCTCTCTGATCAGCCATAACAATATAACCACCTCCCTGAAACCTATTTCCTCTTTCTCTTGTTGTCTTTTGCGTCACTAGGTCAACTTTCTCCCCAGATAACGAGCGCCTGCTGCCCATCAAAGTGCGGAGGGTAGATTTTAGAGTTGAGAAAGAAACAGGAGGGTAAATCTGCAAGAAGTGACGATAGGTCAACATTTAGTCATGAGACTCAGCTGTGTGTTTCTGTGTGTGAAGGCGCCGGCAGCTGTCACAAGGGGCAGAAAGGCCTATTATGGGTTATTACACAAATTGATTTACTCTGGGATCATACTTTACATTGTGTGCCTCCCCTTCAGGCTGTGTTCTCAAGGTCCCTGTGTGTGTTTACGTTTAATGTTTTCACTGTGTGTGTGTGTGTGTGTGTGTGTGTGTGTGTGTGTGTGTGTGTGTGTGTGTGTGTGTGTGTGTGTGTG
>JASSRZ010000014.1:3876070-3889939 GCA_032164315.1 Malacoctenus gilli | reverse complement strand
TGTGTGTGTGTGTGTGTGTGTGTGTGTGTGTGTGTGTGTGTGTGTGTGTGTGTGTGTGTGTGTGTGTGTGAGAGCAGGAGATGAAACACAGCTACAGTAGTAGGCCAGACACGAGACCCCCTAATATTCCATTACGTAGTGCCGCTTTTTTTTCCGCAACACGGCTGCAGGCGGCTCCCAGTCACATCGTGCAGCTGTGATTAAACATTTACTGTGCAGATTAGCTGCACTGAGGGGAAAAAAGGTGATTAGATTTACTTTACATTTCAGGAATTCTGCTGACACCGTTTTCCACGCGGAGTTATAATGACTGCAGCGACCCAACGAGCTCCCGGTTTATACATTTGCATTTGACAAACGGCGCTCAAAGCCCCGAACTTGCCGAGGAGAGACGCCGCTGTTCCACGTTCACTTTGTTTGTTTGTTTGTTTCCAAGCAGTAGCACAATTTGAGGGCTGCGCCACACAACGGGGTCAGTTTAGTCAGACTCTCCGGAGGGATTTTGGCCCCTCGAAGCCTGACTTCAGCAATCCTGGATAATTCATCTTACAATATTGGCGCCGCATCGCCTCGGTCCTGCCAATCCGGCTTTAAAATACGTCTCGTTGGAAGAGGATGGGCTCGGTTACATTTGGACCGAACCAGCGACGGTATAAATGTCCTGTGAAACAAAGTAGCTCCGAACACAAAGACGCTTCTCTGCGCAAAGCGCATCAGCAGCGCCGTCGCTCGTCACACAGTTTCAGATCGATGGCGAAACAAACAAGTTTGCGACGACGGCTGCGGGGAGCGACGTCGGTTCAAGCACAATTAATTATCCAGCGTGTCGGCGAGAAAAGGTTTTGATGGCCCAATGGAAACCAGGGATCAGTCTGAGAGCAATTAGCAGACATGAAAACAGGCTGAAGTTCGCGCCACTTTGCGTCCTCGTGTCGCGCAGAAAACATTCCTGCAGCTCTGACATTCATTAAGCGGGCGTTTCACGCGAGGGCTCAGGAGTGTGTGACGGTTAGGCAACACTTACACACGCTTCCAGAGTGTGAATGTTTTGCTGATGGTCCTAATTGGCGGAGCAGCGCTAACCGGAGCCAGTTTGTTTTGTTTTCTGTGAACAGTAACGGTTAATTTTTCGCAGTATTACAGAAAACAAGTTAAAGCGGCGAGGCGAGGCAGACGCGGTTAGGAATTAGCAGCAGCCGTGCGTTTCAGTGTCACTTCTGTTGTGCCCACGAGCAACGAATCCAAACCTGGGTGAATCATGAGTGCTGAGGGCGGAAGAGGAGAAATGATCCGCTGTTACATTGAACTAATTTCTCCTTTTGTTCTGTTTTCTGTTTCTCTCCGATGATGCTGTGTGATCTCCTGCTGGGTTCCCTGCTGTGGGATGAGTAGGTGAGTACCTACAGCACCTGCGCACACACACACACACACACTCACACACACACACACTGAAGACACATGCCTGTCCCAATGTGATAAGTCATCCAAAGCATTACACAATTATATATCTACCACGTCGAGTTACAAGTTGTTGGAGCTCAGAGCAACTTTCCTCATGGCTTCTAAAGCGTGTGCGTGTGCGTGTGTGTGTGTGTGTGTGTGTGTGTGTGTGTGTGTGTGTGTGTGTGTGCGCGCGTGTGTCTGGGAGAGCGGCCACCCTAATGGATGGAAAATCTCTTTTTACACACACCAGCCAAAGATCAAACCACCCTTACTCACACTTACATATACAAACATACACAAACGGTAAATCCGCACAAAACACACGCAGACACTCACAAACGCACACGGCAGACTGCTCTCACATCGCTGTGACTTTAATTCACTTTAACTCTGGGAACACACACACACGTAAACGTTTTTAAGCCTTTTGGGGGGACGTTCCATTCATTTTCTGCAGACGGTAGAGCCTGTTAAGAAAGAGCACTTCCAGAATGAACCAGCAGATGGCAGCCCTGCTGGTTGGCGAGAGATCAGCGATGAAGCGATTAAAAGTCGTCACGTCTTCTCTCATGAAGTCGCATTGGTGCTGAAGTCCCAAAGCTTTTCTTGGTAGATATTGGAAGCAAAAGAAGAAATCTCTTTTTTTGTCAGCATTGCATTGTGGGACTGTTTTCTTACACTGGTTCCTGGCATGTCACAGCGCCACCTTCAGGCCTGCCAGAATAACTACTTTTTTTTTTTTTTAGCATTTCCGTGTGACCAGCTTATCCAGATTCAACGGCGGGTTTACGAGACACCTAAAAAAAAATTCGTATCGAAATGGGTGTGGCCTAATTTCTACTTAAACATGAACTTATAAATGGCAAAAGGTTACAGGTCTGATATGGTCTCAAAAACAGACAAGGCATGCACACATGCACGTCCACACACACACGAAAGCTTCACATCTCTTGCTTATTCTGGCAGTCTCCAAGCACACTGTCAGGGTCCAAGTCCTGCTATTAATAAAGAATTTCAGCCAAAAGTGCTTCATGAGAAAGAAGCGATCATATTCGTTTTTATTTATCTTTCTCTCTATCGGAGGTTCTGGCGTTGCGCACGTGGATGATGAAGCTTTGAAAGACTCAACATAAATTCCCGAAACGGTGCCGATCGGACAGCGTAATACCTGCACGTTTCGCTAAAGTGACAGCGAGACAACATCTTCCAGATCGCAGCCTTTCCAGCCGATCTGCTCTCGGAGTTCGTCTCGCGTCGATTCGCGCAAATATTGAGGACAGGCTGAGTTTCGGCATCCGTGGAGACTCGGGCTGAAGAGGCTCCTCTCCAGCCGAGCGTTTCGGCACGAAGTTAGTTCACGCTTTGGCAAAATCTTTACATTTGCGATCGTTTTTAGGGCGCGAGTGCGCGGCGTCAGACTTCCCTTTGCAGGAACTCTGGCTGCTTTACTTTTAAGACTCTGACGTCACTCTGAAAAGCTTCTCGTCGCTGTATTGGGTTTTTTTTCCTCACTGGGTCGATGGTTAAATTGAATCTGTGTGGCTCCTGCACTCCAGCATTCATGTAAGATAGCATAAATGAGGTAATGAGCGAATGGAAACACACCAGCGTTCAGCTCTAATGACTCCACACAGACGATCCAGTCGGACCAGCCTGATTGTAGCTGAAACTCACCGCGGTGCCACAAACAATCTCGGTCTGTTTCACCCTCATGGACACACAGAAGTCGGCGTTTTAATGTCGATCTTTTGTGTTGTGGAGATGAAAAGGAAGAAGGAAAGAAAGAAGGAAAGAAAGAAACAAAGACAGCTGCACTTGCTATCACAACAGACAGCCCAGGAAATAGCAAGCAGTCCTGGACTCACACACACACACACACACACACACACACACACACACACACACACACACACACACACACACACACACACACACTGCTGACTGTACTCCTGTCAGTGTGCAACAGCTGGGCACAGCTTAAGTCATAGACGCAAGTGTGAAGGCATGTGGCCACAACACGCTTCTGTGCCTCTGCGAGCGAGCGTGCGTGCGTGCGTGCGCGCGCGCGTGTGTGTGTGTGTGTTTCCATACAGAACTTCAGTAACAATTAACGTCGGTTTGTTCGCAGTCGAAGCGTTGGGGTTGTAACCTCATCGTCGCTCTCGTGTAACATCTGGGATCAAAGATTTAATGTTGCGGCTTTCGGGACAAAATACAGATGTCGATACACACTCTTATTTTTTTTTATCACATACCAAAAGAAACCAAATGAGTTTTTATGTTTCTAATATCTTTGGCATGTCGAGCGTGTCATGTAAGAAAAGACAGCATCAGATAAGGTCGGTGGATTTTGATGATAAAAAGTAACTTGGGAAAGTAACTTGAGGGTTTTTCTCAAAGGTAAGAAGTAGTATGCGAACAACTTCAGCTACTGTAACTGTGTTAGTTATTAATCAGTTATTAACACACTCTTTAAGACACTTGTCTGATTTTAGTCATTGTTTCCTGACACGTCAGCCTTTCTATGAGCTTTTCATGAAAAGGTGTTTTCTGGTTGTGTCAGTGGTCACAATGTGGCAGGAGGGGGTCGAAGGGGGAGGGAGGAGCCTGGGGGAGAGACCGAGTTAATGCCGAGTGAAAACGAGCAGGAGAAAAACCAAGAAAAAAAAGAGCAGGAGGCCGAAAAGATGATGGAAAAAGGACTCACACGCTGAAGACATCGCAGCGCATGGCGGTTCCTGTTAATCAGGGCGGGGAAGAGCCTCGCAGGCTGCTCTGGATGGGAAATGGCATGTAATCAGCTGGAATAATGTTTGCACGGTGACAGAGGACTGTGGGAACAGGGTGGGAGGTGTGTGCATGCATACATGCATGTGTGTGTGTGTGTGTGTGTCGCATTCGTGTGTGTGTGTGTGGCAGGGGACTGAAGGTTCGACACAAGCCAGAGCAAATGAGCGCGCTTGAACCTCCCCCTTCACCCCAAAGCCCCGTTTCATCAGGGCCTCGCTGCTTCTGTTGTCCCGCATTTACGCTCTCCGCTCAAGTCCCCCAACTTTGATCGTCGACGTCGCGAGTCGTGAAAGATCAAACGCCGCAGCCGGATCGGCTCCGCCGGCGTCTCTGTGATCCAGAAGAAAGGCGAGGCGAAGCGGCGCGATCCTTTCATTCAGACGACACATTTAAGAGGACGGAAGACGTAGAAACTCTCGCTTTTCTACAAATGTGCGTTGGATCTTGAATAATCAAAGCTTCAGCTTTCTGTTCGCTGAGATGTGTCTCTGTTGATAGTGTCGGCCGATTTAAAAAAAAAAACCAAAAAAAAAAACGCCTGGAATTTAATGTTTGTAAATGAAGATTTCTGCAGGGGAAGCTGAGGCTTGTTCACAAAACTAGAGCATAAAAATAGTGTTCATTTTACCCAAAAATCAAAAGGCGCAGCGGTTTTACAGGATCATGAACTCGACACAGGACAAGGAAGTTGTCAGGGTTGTTCTGAGGTGTGATCAACAACCGACATTTAAACTGAAAGAGTCTCTTAAAGGTTGAGCTATAAAACAGACGGCGATAAAACAATCAGAAAAAAACCCAGCAGAGTTCAAAATCCAGCGAGTTAAAACGTGTATCGTCAGAGCTTCTTCGTAGAACGACAGCTCAGCGTCCTCCGTCGCCAGGCTCGCTCTGACCAGACGTCCTAGACAACCTCCCTCCGATCCTCCGCGGACTGCCAGCTGATCTGGACAGGCCACGCCCACCCGGCACCTGTTGTAAGGAAACCCCGCTGACAGCTGCAATTAGAGGGAAAGCTGAGAGGAGAGGCTGTAAGAGTGAGGAACTCCTGCTGGAAGGTTTTGGTTGAATGTTCAAGAATTTCAGCTTTTTTCACCACTTTTTGACTGTTTACCTTAAAAAATGTATTTATTTTCCTTAGAGTTTTCAAAAGGTTTACAGAAATACATTATTTCATATCGCTTAGACATCACAACAGACTCTCAGATTATTTTTGTGCATATACCTTTAAAGACAGGTGCATTTGACTGACAAGTCATTTAATATTCACGTAAAAGAAGTGAAATTTCAGAAAGAAAAAAGAGTTTTTATCATGTTTACAAAGGCAGAAAAGACGTAGAGATGCAGCTGAAAGTGGCCGTTTTTCCTCCTGATGATTTCAGCTCTTCTTGCCTCCACTTTTGGACTTTTTTTACCTTTACAAGTGATTTAAGTCCCACCAGGGTGAGCAGCAAGCAGCCAGTTCTCGCCAGTGAAGAAGCTCCTGATTGTCACTCGAGCAGATTTGGAGTAATGAGACGTTTACAATTCCAGGTCTTGTTTCAGAGCAGCTGGAAAGATGTCGTGTCAGAAGAGAACAGACCTCAGCGTTTGCTTTCCTACCGATACCGAGTGATTCTCGGAGTCTTTGTTTTTTGTCGTTTGGCTGTGTGAAGAAGCGGAATCAGTCCTGCTTTGTTTGTCCCCTCCGACTATCCGTAGTTCTTCTTACTCTTGTGTTTGATCCCTCTGGCCTCCTCTGACGCTCCCATTAGCGCGTTCATCTACTGGATGCTCATGTGCACATGTGGCAGCGGCGCATGTGGTCTCGCCGCACGGCGGCGGGAGGAGGCCCGCACATACGACGCGCATCTGCACACACGGAGCGCCGGCACGTTGCGCGGCTCTCATCGATACCTCAATCGTAAACAAATTTGTTATACACAAATAGAATTTGCCCACAATTTCCCCACCAATCAGACTTCAAACAGCAGTCGGCGGCTTCCCGGACGCCGCTTTTGATCTGCCTTAAACGGGTGTTAGCCGGGCACACGTTTCTCCCATCTCTCCCCCATCAGCGGCGCGGCCATTCGTCCTCGCCGCTGATTATCCGTCTTATCTGGAGGCCATCAGCGCGGCTGATTAAAACATTCCCAGAATTCCACCTTTTCTCGGCGCTGCTGGAATGTCGGCATTTCTGCAGCTTGTTAAATCGTTGGCTCTCGCCGCGCGCGTCCCTCCATATTTCTTCCATTTTTCTGTTTCATCACGTCCTCTTCGTTGCAGCCTCGTTAATGGCGCCTACTGTAACTGTCGATTTTTGAAGCATGAAGGGGATTTTTTTGGTCCGTTTAAAGTCAGAGACCCAAAACAACCCCTTTAGAAGCAAGACACCTGTTCAGAAACCGTTTATTCAAGTCAAGATCAGTTTGAACTCACCTGTGGACTTGCTGTTCTTGTCTCAGTACGCCGTCAGTTTCTTTCATGTTGAGTCATTCAAGCAGGAGTACCGAAAGTTTAGGTGATGTAACCAAAAATTAGGTTCATTTGGACGGAAGGACCAAGAAAAGTGACCGTTCACCATCGAGAATAACTGAATCGGATACGTTTGTTTTCTGGTCTTTCTTTGGGTTTGCGGTTGTTGGACGCACCGAGGTTTTCTTGTGAACGCTTGGCAGACTCCAAACCAATCCAATCAGTGTGATATTTCACACACACATTATTGACGCTGGGTCGGGTCCAGCTCTCTTTTTTTAACTACGTTAGTTCCTGAGACTCTTTATTTATGATTCGATCCATCCTTCGAACGTTTGACATCTGAAGTTTTACGATTCCTATTCATCCGGCGTGGGTTTTTTTTGTACATTTTGCATTTAATTTCACTTATTCTCTGTGGGAATGGACGCTACCAGTCCTTTAAGTGTCCCACTTACTGCCATAGTTAAACGCTGCTTTTACAATCAATGACAGAAGCAGCAATTTAGACAAATGTCCACATGTCTGTGTCCTAAAGTGTAGTTACTGTATCTGTGTGTGGATGCTGTGTGCACATGCCGTCTTCGACTCCGCAGTGTTCGTTTTTTAAGACGTAGCGACGGTTGTATTTCAGCTCTTCGTGACCCCGCCCGCCTCAGAGTCGTGCAGTCAGCACATCCCCGCCGGCCTGCGTTTTACTGGTCAGCCAATAGTGCCGCAGATATATGGACCCCGACGCGGGCGCGCTCGCGTCCCTACACGTCATCCTTCTTCCGCCTGCTGCTCGTGCCACTAATGGTCGGTAATTTCTCAGCCCTGATCTGCGTGACGCCCTCCTCTTGACCTCCGCGGCGGCCCGGCATTAAATCCAGTGACCATGTTAGTTTATTTTGATGCTCTCAGAATGTTTGGCTCCTTTTCACTGAGTCCGAACTTTAACCTCTCAGGGGCCTTTGCTTATAAGTTCTCCTGCATTATTAATCATTTATTCTTTTTAATGAAAATACACGATTAAGTGTTTGAAAGCGGGTTTTTTTCTCTCCAGAGTCCCAATGCAAATAACAAGAACTGCACATAG
This sequence comes from Malacoctenus gilli, assembly GCA_032164315.1. Taxonomy (NCBI): domain Eukaryota; kingdom Metazoa; phylum Chordata; class Actinopteri; order Blenniiformes; family Labrisomidae; genus Malacoctenus; species Malacoctenus gilli. Next base: position 3,882,177 of record JASSRZ010000014.1, on the reverse strand, counting down.
GAAAACACTCCTTGACATTAATTATTTATTGCTTTGAGTTTTGCAAAAAATTGCTGAAAGCATTTTGTTTTTGGGTTGTTTTTTTTTCTCTTGCATCATTTCACAAAACAAATATTTTTCGACTGGTTGGCAGGATTTTAAAAACTGCATTCGGAGCAATTAAATACGGATTAATTGTGGCTCCGTCGATTGGCTAGATTCGCTGCAGACATGCAAAGTCAACGGACAATTTAACATATTTTATTGCGTTATTAGTCAGCGTATTTATTATGCATATCATTGGCTGCAAATGATGTGAATATGGCATCTAAATGGGAGCTTTTAAACCTTCAAAACAGGCTTTTAAGTGGCAATGGTGTCTTTTTCTCTCAAGCACGTTCGGCTCTTATTGTGTTTTTTCTTCTTGGTTTGTTAGAAATAATGAGAGCAGAAAGGGAGAGAGAGAGAGAGAAAGAAGGAGAGACGGAGAGACAATAACAGGAGTTAGAGCTGTTTTTCTTTCTTGCCTGCAGGCTGACTGTGTCCCATTTCCACCAGACTGGAAATCGGGCAAAATATCCCTCTTTTTCTGCGTCTCATTCATTTTCGTTCTGGCTGCCTTGAATTCCACCGTCGTCCGTCTCGCTTCCTCTCTCTCAGGTTTCATTCTCCTCGTCCTCGTCTTCTCCTTTTATCATCTTACCTACAAAGCCGTCGCATTTGCCTCCATTAGGGCTCATCGCCGAAAGCCGTCTGTGGCATTTTGGCTCGCTGCGGCGGCTCCTGGTTCGAAAAACACCATCTGAAAAGGCCTTTTCGATTGTTTACAGGAAAGATTGCGCTGGTTTGGCGTCACAGGATGATCATATGAGAACGTGTTCTGAGTAATTAGTGGACGACTTAACTCTTTTCCCGTCGTCTCATCTGTAATAGTTTCTGCTGGTTCAAACCCTCTGAGGAACATGTGGCTCGAAGGAAGAAAGAGGTAACGAGAAAAGACGTCACCGTACGATTCACGCAGCTGCCGAGGATCCGCTCGCATCAGTCCAGCTTCCCACTCATGCCGTCGCCGGCACCGTGGAGGCTTTTATCTGCTTTTATCTGTGTTTGTGAGCGCAGACACCTCGGCCTCGGAGGGACCTTCTTCTGCATCGTCTGCGATCTTCCCCTTTGAAACTTCTCCGATGCCGAACCCTTCGAGCGGACGCTCGGAACCTGAAAGAAACCGCAGACGGTCACGAAAGCGGATTCGAGTCTTAACTTCGAAGGTTTTTCCTTTTGCTCTTCGCCTCGTGCTCGAAAACTTGCGACCCAAACAGTCGGAGGGCAGGAGGCAGCAGAGCAGATGGAGCTGTGTGGGCTGATGAACGCGTCGACGCACTCGATAGCTGCTTGGACGGAGTGTACGGTAACAGCAAGAATGAATATTTATGACCTGCAGAAAACGCACACACGCACGCACGCACACACACACACACACACACTTTGATTGCTACTACATTTATTTAGCATAAGCTGACATGCTAACACTAAATCAGGCCAGCGTACGGAGGAGCTTCCTGGTTCGTGCGTCGAGGGAACCAGTCGACCATCTGTTGACTTACGTAACCGTCCGTCTCCACCAGAGCAATTTAACAGCCGGGCATCACCTCTCCAAGTCCCTCGTCCACATCGCTTGGCATGTGTGTGTCTTCTTGTTTACTCATTTGATGTTTTTTTTTTCTTCAATGGGAGTCTGGTCGACTCAAACTGTCTAATTATAAACTTTGGAGCTTGAACTAAATTAACCCTTTAACTTCCGGGAGTAAATAAAGGAATTTTACTCAGCCTAAATTACCCCCCTTAATACATTTATGTTACTGCTTTGTTTACTTAAAAAAATTAGTGAAGGAAATTTATTTTACGATTTTATTCTTTTTTTTAATTTTTTTGTTTTAACCAACTTTTTTTTCTCAAATTCTGTTTTAATTCAAGGGGGAAAAAATGATTAAAAATAAATTGAAATACTAAAGTGAAATTGGAACTATCAAGTTAAGTAAAGAGGCCAAAAAAAATCCCCAAAACTTGCAATGACTCCTGTTTTTCTCTGTAAAAAAAAGTCAGAACCAGGAAAATAAACTTTATTTATCCCAGAGAGTTAATCTCACGACGTGCAATACGCAGAGAAATAAATAATGTATCGGAAAACCACCTGTTAATTCAACACATGACTTTAACCGTGTGCCAACTGAACCTTATTTTCTGCGATTTAAATTCAAAAAGCGCTGCCAACTTCCAACAAAAAGCATTTAGCTGCCTGAGCTGCCCAAATTAGCGTTCGGCAAAACGCCAAAAAGAGAGAAGAGGGTCGGATCCGACTCCACACACTCGCCGCAACTGCGTCTTGGCTGTGCCGAGGTCGATCGGAGGCGCGCAGGCGTCGCGCTTGTTCAATCACAGCTCTCCCCGGACTGGAACTCGCCGGGTCTGAGTAATGAGCCTTCATGCACATGCCGCAAGCTCATATTCGAGTGGCATTAATCATAGCTGCCCACGAAGCCCGGCGGATTTCCTCAGACACAAAAGGTGTCATACTTTGTGTCATAACAAGCGCCGTCCGGCTCGCTGCCACTAAGTGGGGAAACGGACGCATTCGGGGCCGCGGCGGCGCGACGGAGGAAAACGAATCCGCCGATTTTCTGAGCTGATGGTGAAACAGATAACTGGAGGTCAGTTTTTTTTTTGTGTGTGCCGAGTGTGAAGTACTCCAAGTTCTCTTGGTTTGATTTGGTTAAAGTCATTTTTTCATGCGTTTCTCAGAAACCAATTGAGATTCGAAGTCGAAGGGAAATTAGACGGAAGCTGACCCGCTTTTCTCCCCCCCGTTTCCTCTCCCAACGTCGGAACATTACGCAGGATTTCATTATTTGTTGATTTTGTCGTCTGGTTTTTGGCTTCGGCCTCGTTAGAGATGATTTTTTCTTTTCTTCTCAGATTTGAGCTGTGGTTCATGAGCGATTTCGTCCCGTAAAGTGACTTTCCCCTCTTCTCTCTCGGCCCGTCGTTCACTCTCGCTCACTCGCACTCCAACTGTCTCGCTGACATCTGCCGCACAGCGAACAGGAGTCTCAGACTGGTATTAGAGCCGATGTGAGTGCTGATAGGAATCTGATGTATGGCGTGGGTGTCGAAAGTGAAAGCGCGTACGTACGGCTCCATCTGAGAGCCGCAGACGAGGTGGGGGAAACGGGATGGACTTCAGACGGCTCCTGATCCGCCGCTCGTCTCGAACGATCGATTCGAGGTCTGAAACGCCGATATTTTAAAGCTGGAAGACGGAGTTCAGGTGGACGAGAGTTTCGACCGCTTTGTTGTGACGGTCGGGGTCACGGCGAGGACGAGCGAGTGCAGCGTGTCCGTGAGAGTCTTTACAAAGATGTGTGTCTGTAAGCCAGTGTTTTTATGAACCCTGTTAGCTGTTGGCTTTCTTCAGCAGTATGTCAGTCTGTGTCTAGTTAGCGGGAACACGCATACTCAAGCGTGCGCGCGCACACACACACACACACACACACACACACACACACACACACACACACACACACACACACACACACACACACTGAAGCTTTCCGACTCCCTCTCGCACCCGTCACCCATCTTCAATGCATCCCACATCATGGAAAATTGGCTTCCGTCCGGCTCTTTCTTTCTCTCTCACTTTCTGTACCCCTGTTTCCCAATTCTCTCTCTCTCTCTCTCTCTCTCTCTCTCTCTCTCTCTCTCTCTCTCTTTCTCTCTCTGATCACGTGGCTTCTCGATGTGGGATAAGAAACAAACAGCCGCTTCTTAAGCTGTTAAAGCGTCAGCGAGGAGTCGTGCTCGGACAAGTCCGCTCTTAATTTTGATGCTCTGATTTCTTTTGTTTAATCTAATCTCCATCTTTCAATATAGATATTTGGTAAATAACATTAAAATATGAGGCAAAACTCACTGAGAGCGAGGCCGAACATTGAGCCGACACTTGGCCGCCACACTGCCCCCCTGGCTGATCGTGGTACTGCAACATTCGGATTTGCATGTTTGTACATTTCATCGAACGCAGAACACAGATACGCCTTAATCATGACTCCACCTCATCATAAACAGTCATAAAGATAGTCTTATCTTCTTATTTACTTCATATCGTGAAATTAGTTGAAGTTTCTTCAATTCCAGGAGAGGATGAGTAATACCAGTGTACTCGCAGCCAGATTTATTGCCCACAGTTTAACACATACCATTCAACAGGTGTCAGAGCAGCTGCTGAACCCGCTGCCTGGAGAAACGCTGCAGTTTTATCACATTTTCCCTCTGAAGTGGCTCATCCCCGAGCACCTGATCTCAGCTGCTTCCGCAGCCCCTCTGCTGCCACCGAGGTTACGGGCGTTAAAGGATGCGCCGGCGTGCAGCTGGTGTTTGTTGTCGCCGCGTGAAGGTGGACCGTGCATCATAATTTCCTACCCGCTGCACAGAAGTGAAACTGAAGTATTTGCCATCGTGGCCCGCTGACGTCAGCCGGAGTCTGCGAGAGGCGGGAAGTAAGATGAGATGCTCAAGCGCAAACATCGATTCCTCTGCAGCAAGGTTGCATATTTTGGGACAGTCAAATTCTGCTTTTTGCTGGAGTTCGACTCTAAAAGAAGGGATTATTTCACAGGAAGTCATATGTCAAAGGTTGTTTAATTACTGCATGATTATAACAACAACAAATTTGATTTGTTGTAGTTTTACCTCGTGTGTGACATGAAAAACAGTGAATTTGTGAAAGATATTGAAATCAGCAGCGACTCACAGTCCTGGCAAGGCAAAGCAGTAATTTCGATGGTTTCGTGTTGACGAGAACTTTTCGTTTGAACCGGTATTTTTTAATATCTCCGTGTGGACGGAGCCGAAGTGAGACGGGAGATCCTCGGACACCTTTGGACTCGCGGCGACTTCGCCGGCGATCTTATCGCGCTGTTTTTTTGCTCGCGAGGGAGGAAGCGGCTCGGAGAAGCGTGCGGCAAGAGCTGGCCCGCGCAGCGCCGCGTCCTTGGCCGCGCTCTGTTTGGTCAAGTAGTTGCTGGGAAATAAAACCGTGTGCTTTATCGCTGCCATCATCAGGTAAGATACTGCACTCGACTGGATAAACACAGGGATTAACTAATAGACTGCTGGCGGGGTTTAGGCCTGGCTCCATCACTCCCTCCCTCCCTCCCTCCCTCCCCTCCCTCGCTCACTCCTCCTCCTCCTCCTCCTCCTCCTCCTCATCTCTCTCTCTTTTTACTCCCTGTCATCTCCTCTGGCTCCACATCCACCAGTGAATTCTTTCATTCAGCCCTCCTACTCGCATTATATAACTTTAAAAAAGGAATAAAAAGAAGTGACAGAACGCGCCGCAGACACACAAAACCGCGTAAGAGGAGGTATCGATAAAACGCATCATCGATGAGTCGGTGTGAGGCAAGAGACGCGCCGAGCTCGTCTTGTTCTCGCGGCTTGTCACGGCGCCTTTGATCTCCGTCTCTATCTTTGCCTCGCTGCCCTGGTTGGTGCTGTGCTGAGGTCTTTCCTAGAAAGAGAGGCGCTGCTGAGCCCTCTGTTGTCCGTCCAGCCTGCTGAGCCTCCTTCCTCCTACAAGCCAGGATTCAGCACTTTCTGCTGTCCTTTCTTTGCCATCCTCCTACTGTATACCCCCCCCCCACCCCACCTCACCACCACCACCACCGCCGCCGCCGCCACCCGCCGTGTCCTCAGTTGTTTCTCTTGTTTGGTTACCTTGACGTTATGGTGCATTTCTGCTCACCGCAGTGACGGGTCCTCTCCTTCTCTTTCTCTCTCTCTCTCTCTTGCTTCTCCCTTTTTCTCCTCCTCTGTGTTTCAGCTCCTTTCTGTTTCCGTCCCCCCCTCCCCTTCCCTCCCCTCCCCTCCCTCTCTCCCCTCCCTCCTGATTGAAAGGGTATGCATGGTTGGCACAGAAAGAAAGGAGGAAATAGATAATGATACAGGACTGTATTGTGTGGAAAACCTTGACCTCTCACGTACCCGATCCGTCACACACACACACACACACACACACACACACACACACACACACACACACACACACACACACACACACGAAAACACAC
>JASSRZ010000014.1:3841838-3852645 GCA_032164315.1 Malacoctenus gilli | reverse complement strand
GTGTGTGTGTGTGTGTGTGTGTGTGTGTGTGTGTGTGTGTGTCTGTGTGTCTGTGCACACACAAGCATGCACACACGCCTTTTAAGACAGGAGTCTGTACCATGTCTGTACCATGACGCACATTTTCCATTGGGATGGTATTTATATAAGTCATCAAACACAAAGTCTAGGAGAGACAGAAGTTGAAGGGAGGGGGAGGATGGGGGAGGAAGGGGAGGAGGAGGAGGAGGAGGAGGAGGGGGTGGGGGTGGGGGGGCAGATAGGGGATTTCAGAAAGCAAAAAGAAGACAGGGAGAGATTTGTGAGTTTAATTATGCTAGTATAGTTTTTACAGTGCGGCGCTTCTCTGGTAACATTTGGGGCCCTCATGTTGAGCCGGCGGCTTCATGGTCGTCTTGACTTAAGCTCGCCACACACATGCGTATATAAAAGATACACTCACGGGCAAACGCACAAACAAACGTGTCCCCCCCCCCGTCCTTTGACAGCAAAGTGTTTAATTAGCTTTTGTTGCGTACACAACATCCATCCCGTAGAAATCCCTTTGAATAATTAAAGGCTGCGTTTCATTATGTTTTCCTTTCTTGGAAACTCCTCCTGCAGCCAAGTCCAATTTACACTTGTTAACTCATAATTATGCACACTTTCATGACACCCTCCTCCCCCCCTCCCTCCTCACCAAGGGAGCACATAACGCTCCCTGTTATTAGCGGTTTTACAGACTGTCGACTCCTCACTCTGGGCTGCTGGGCGGCGGTAGGTGCCGTGGTAAACGGCTGGTGGTTTTCGTTTAAGCAGACTTGTAAACACCAGCGGTAGTAAACATTAGGCGCACCGCAAAGTGCTCCAGAGGAGATCATGCTGAGCGCTGGCTCCCGGCACCAAAAGGCAACATGTGATGAAGGAAGAAAGGCTTTAATTTGTCTTTAATGGGTGCATGCAGGTGTGCCTGTTTGTAAGCGGAAATATGTATTTATTTCCTTCCTGGCACAGTCAAGTTTTATTTACTGATGTGGTTAAAAAAGGTGTCACTTTCACTGCTTTGGACCAGGATGTTTCTTTTCTATTCAGGGTGTGTTCAAAGCTGCAACTTGTGCAACTTTCCTGCTTCCTCCTGGGAAAATTATACAGTTTATTGTAAAAGACGTTGTACTTACATGTGTTTTGGTTTTGTAAGCGCGCTGTTTATTCCCCCAACACAGTTCAAAAAGCAACATCCACATAAAAACTAAACGGGTGAGCGGGCCAAATTTCTTTTTAAAGCTCCACATGAAACGGGAATGAATGTGCTTTTACTTTGTCGTCAGTGAACACCCAATCAAAATGGCATGATTAGAGAATTACAAGGTGTTAGACTAAAAGGTTATCGTTTAAAAAAAGAGAAATAAAGAATTCCCTGAAATGGTGTTGCGCTAATTACACTGTCAAAATAGAGCTGGTAATTTCAGGGATGATGTTTATAATTCAGTTCCTCATGGTCTTATTTTACAAAGACTCAAAATCGCATGCAACAACATTTTGGCTTTATTTTTAATCTTCTGTTTTTCCGATTTAGCAACAAGCAGATTTGGGGGATTTTTGCTTTGTGTGTCGTCGGCACAAGTTCAAATATGAGTGACTAAAAAAATGAGAGTAAATCAAAAAAACACAGTGAGCTTCACGTTGACAGTAATATGCACGTTGAATTAAAGTTTTTATCTCAAGCTGACTGTCGAAGTCGCAGTCACACACGTACTAAAACACACAAATATCACGAGTACAACAACAAAGAGCAGCACAGTAAAACACGGTACAGATGAAACTTAGAAGAAACCAAAAATGATTCCTAAGAAACCTTTGAATTTATCGACTGAAACTGAGGTGTGACTGAGCTTTGGCGCCCCCCCACCTTTGTCTCCCACCCCCCTGTTCGTCTGTGACGAGTGACCCTCGTGTCTGTGTGTTTGTTGTGCGTCAGTACTGACAGTTTGTCCGCTCCTCTTTTTAATCTCCTTCCTGCGGTAACATTCTCTTCTCCATTCCCTCCTCATCGCCCTCCTTCGCTCTAGTAAGGGTCTAACTAATGGGAGACTCTTCAGAAGGTATTCGCGGAAATATAGGAGGTACCTGCAGCATTACCCAGCATCCCCTCTGTCCTGCCCCCCCCCCCCTGCCCAATAACCTGTGGGAATGACTGACTAATAGCATGGAGCGGAATAAAGACCCGACCAACCTGTTGTTTTTCTTTGAACCCCGTGAAGGAACTTTGTGGGACTTCTGCTGCCTGCTGCCTGCCGAATGCAAACGTGCCTCGGTGCAAATTAAAGGGGAATTCCACCAAAACAGACCAAGAAAGTAGAAAAAAAAGACACATAAAGCGAGCATAAATCAACTAAATGCATGTTTGATCCTCAACGTTCAAATGAAATCACGCTGTCATTAAAATTGAAGCTCAGGGAAGATCAGCTTTGTTTTTAAAGTAGCAACTTAAAACCTAGATTCCCCTTTATTTTAAATAGACTTCAATCCTAATGCCTCTAATCCCTTTAAATGTCTTTATTCAGCCACATGAATGTCAATAACTCAAACTCTTCACCTGAAAAGAAACTCTTGAACTGAAAATTCATGCGGCTGGACTCTTGACAGTAAAGCCCAGGTGCTGTAAATGGGTATCAAACAGTATGCAGACGATGGTGTTGTATCCTTTTCCCTTTGCAAGTGCATGCTCCCTGCATTTTCCTGCACTTCTCTTCTCAGTCGTTTTTAATGATCAAAATAAGGCATAAAAAATAAAATAGAGCCTGTGGACTCGATATTCTGGCATCAATCTTGGTAAAAATGTATTTGAATTCGCTGATAAAAATATAACAATGCTTCAACAAGTAAAAAGAAGACAATTATAGATCTAATTAAAGTAAAGAATGAGTCATAATTACATTAAGAGAAACTTTACTGTTTTATTCCTCTCTATACTTTCCATTAAACAGTTTTAAAGCTCAGTGGAGACACTGAATCATTAATAATTGAATCTCTGGAAAATGAGTTGAAGCTTTGCAGCTCCCTCTTTCTTTATCCTGCGTTTCTCTCGACACGCTGCATTGCATGCTGGGTTATTTACCTTGGTAATTAAAGTTTATAACATAATCCTTCGCTGAGATAACGGCTATTGATTCTGATCTTCTGGCTTTCTCATCAACTGAGCTTCAGGAGGTTCTGATTAATAAATTACAAAATTAAATGTCAATTTTTAGCTGAAATAATCAATTATTGTAGGAAGTAAGTTAAGCATTTATTGGGTCATTTATTGGTGGTGATAATATTAACGCATGAAACCCTGGAGATTCTGCAGAGGATCGTTGGGAAATGAAACGCACTGAGGTTGAAAGAAGCATGTCTGAATAATGGCGTCATTTTCTTCGACTCAAAATGAAGGCGGTGGTGATAAATTGGTGTCACCGCGCCTCGTGTGTCGCACCCAGAAATCCTATTACATCTGTTTCGAGGGAGGGGGAAATCGTGACTCGCCGACTGGCGGGTCGGTTGGGGGGGCTGCTGCACCTCAGGAAGCTTCAGCGAGGGCTGGTTCCTGGTGGCTTGGCGCACCGCCTGGCTCTGTGCTGGTGTTTTTTGGGCATGTCAGCTGGTTGGATGGCGTTTGGTCTGAAGGAACAGACAGAACTTTGCCCCGTGTCTGAGCTCTGAACTCGTCTCGCACCCTGACAGGAAATCGGTGTTGACAGCCTTTCTTTTTCTGTCTCCCTGCCCGTGTCTGTCCACGAACCCCGCCCTCTGTCAAACTCTCTCCTTTCTCTGGCACTTTCATCTTTTATCTCCACGTTCCCTCGCCGTGTCCCTGTCCGTCCATCTCTGATCATCTGTCCCTCGTCCTGTCTCAAATCTCTCTCTACCTTTGAACGCTTGTCCTCCCTTTTTTGTCTCCCTTTATCTGTCCTCCCGCTGCATTTCCCACCTCTTTTCCCGCCCCCTTCCCCCCCCCATCCAGTCAGAAGTTGAGCTTCAAGGAGCGCGTCCGGATGGCGAGTCCTCGCGGCCAGAGCATGAAGAGCCGGCAGACCTCGGTCAACGACCGCCAGCGCTGCTCCCCGGGTAACGAGGTGGTGGGCAGCGGCGAGCTGATGGGCGGCAGCCCCGCCAAGGTGCAGAAGAGCTGGAGCTTCAACGACCGCACGCGCTTCAGGCCGTCACTGAGGTTAAAGAGTCAGTCCCGCACTGCTGTCCCAGATGGTAAGGCCCCAACTTTCAAAAGAGGCTTTTTCTTCTAAGCACATCACGTCGATTTTTTTTGCCAAAATAAGTAGAAAAAAGCTCAGATCGCTTAGATATAAGTGTTAAAGTCTCTGCGGCTCATTCTGTTGGTGAGCTTTATGAAAAACTGGCCACATGTTGCAGTGGGGTCTTCCTGTGAAGTTTGCATGTTCTCCCTGTGCATGTATCGGATTCTTTCAGCTGCTCTCCCAGTTTAAAATGATGTAATCAGGTCACTTGGTGACTCCAGATTGAGGGAAAAATGTGGTATAAAAGCTGAGGTGAACGTGTGAGTGGGGGTTTTCAGATTAGGGGGTCTTGCAGCTTCCCTTCGAAGGTATCTGGGTGGTCTCCACTCTGAGAAGGTTTGAACCTCTGCTCCATGTGTGCAGTATGTTTACCATGAATGTTTCAGGTCCCTGTGACTCCAAAGCCTTTACAGTGGCATTAATATCGCTGACTGGCTTCAGCAGCGCCTCTCTTTTCCTCCTTTTTCTTTCGTATCACTCATCTGATTTTTTTCTATCGCCTTTATATCCACTGCATCATCACTCACGCTCTTTCCACCCTCCTTCCCGGGCATTTCTTCTCCCTATTTCCCTGTTTTTCCACTCTACCCTTCTGCCTCCATCCCTCACTCTCGTAATTATTGGCAGCATTAAGGATATATACCCGCGTCTCTCTCACCTTACAGAGCTGAGCTGGCAGAAACGTGGCCCGCTCCTAAAGATTTGGTCCAAGCGGAACATAAATTTTTACCTCCTTTAAAGCCAAAATAGTATCAGTTGGACGCATTCGCGCAGACGCCTGTCAGAGCCAGCAATGCGCGGCGTGTTTTATGGGCCTGGAGACTGGAAACGATTTTCCACGGGGGCCACCTTTATTGACCAACCGACGCTCCGTCTCTCGCAGTGGACGCCGGCATGACCACCGAGGACTCCCTGGACGAGCGGGGCTGCCACTGCGACATCACGGTGGAGGACCTGTCGGCCGCGCTGAAGGCGGTGATCCGAGCCGTCAGGTGAGCGCCCGCTGTCCCGCCTCCAAACCGACACCTCCCTCCGGGACACCCTCCATCACAAAAGAGGCACTTTTCCCATGAAATTTCATCCAAAAACAACCAATCAAGTAAAAGACCTGAACCAATTGGTGCCAGAATCCCTCCAGTCGGCCGTCTGAAAAAGCTTTACTCAACAACTTCTTCGGTGCGTCTACATTTATCCTCTGCGTCCTGGCCTCAGGTGACAGGCGCTCTGGATTCCTGCCTCTTTTATTTTCCTGTTTTATTGAATAATTTCTCATTTCATTGTCTCAAAACCAAGCCGTCGTGCCTTTGTAGCAACCTGTTGGGTTTTTTGGCTCTTTAATCGGAGTTTTTTTTGTTTTCTTTGTGCCCAATTTGTGTTCTTTCTTTTGTTGTTAAAATCAAATTATTCATTCAGTTTTCAGCAAAGAAAACTCCCTAATAGAATTCCAAGCATCTCAGTGTCTTGCAGGCCATCTTCTTTATGACGCTCTCGCCTTGTCTTCTCTCATCGTCCCACCCGGATCCATTGATTTGGCAGCCAACAGCTCGTGGTCAATCGGCGATGTGACTGAACGGCCTCCATTTTTCATGATCGGCTGTTTATCGACCCTTCAGGTCGCGTGATCTTTTGTTGGTTAATCTCGCCGCCATCGAGCCGTGGAAGTCGTTCAGCCATCGATTAGCCGTCCACTTTTCGTGGCCGTGCTGCTTATGATCCATATTTATTGACGCGGAGGAATCATGGAGGGGTCAACGTGCCACACTTGAAGGACTAAACGAGGCTCTGGATGAGCGCTGCCTCCTGATCGATCATCATTTCTACTGAGAGTCGCGTTATTGTCCATCACAAATTGTTGGTGGTTGATCGACAGTCTGAAGAGCGTGAGTTTGATCTCTGAGTTTCGTCCACTCTCGGTTCACACGACACTCGGATCCCTCCGGCGATGGAGAGTTCTTTTGTTATTTTTTCCTTTTTCTTCCTCGTTTTCTCTCCATCCACACGACCCACTGCTGGGTCGGAGGGGTATTTTTTTTGTTTTCTAGCCTGAGGCGGCGTTCGGTAGGCTCCGCCCACGGTGTTTGGTTTTTGCTGTGAATGGATGCGTGTGGGTGAGCGTGCGTGCGTGTGTTCCTGCGGACCCCGCGCGCTCTCGCGGGCCTGGCACCGACACCCCGCGAGCAACTGTTGATCCAACTGGCGCCGGATGATTCTCTCACTCCACCGCTTCTTCTCACACCCTCCATATTTTTCATTGTTAAAAAGAAAAAGACGACAATCTGACCCTCAATGAGCAAGATCACCATTAAAGAAACACACATCGGTGAGATAATTGTTTCCTGGATCGAGAATGATGTAATTGTGGCCATTTTCTGCGGTTTATTTGAAATCCAGATGTTGCTCTCCTCATTTTTTTTAACAATCTAAAGTCAAGAATCGACTTCTATGAAGTAAAGAACGACTAATCATTTATTTGAGGGTTCTCCAAACATGATCATTTCGAATGCAGCCAGCAGGGTCACAGTGTCTGTGCATATTAGCAGAAATGAGTCATTCAGCAAATTAAATAATTCATTTTCTTCTCACAAATTGAAAAGACGTGAATGAATGAAAGATAAACGCCGAGCCGAGGTCAAGACTTTTTATATCATTATTCCAGCTTAATGTAGCTTCTGCTGAATGTTGCTGCTAATTATGCTCCTTGGAGTCACTGAGCTCTTTACACCGCATCACATTTTAAACCTCCCTGTGTCCTTCTGTGTCGACTGCTGGGATACCTCCTGACCCAGTGCCTCCAAACAGAAGCATGTGTTGTTTTTATTGGTTTTTAATTAAAGACCATTTTTCAGCAACATTATTCAATAAACTTCTTCTAAAACTTGTGAAAATGGAGCGTAGTATCACTTTCGTGAAATTCCCAACTACCTATATCGGAAAAAATGTGATTAAAAGTGTCAAAAAACACAGACATTACATTGATGATACAGTAAAACATCACGATTATGCAAAAATATGCAAGGTGAAGTCTTTTCTCATCGTCCTGTATGTATTAAGATATATTGTCATGTTACGTTACTTGTCTGGACACATTTATAGTTTAGAGTTTAGAGTTTTGCGACCCATTTTCTGCAGCTTTCTTCTCCAAATCGATCATGACGCAGCTGAAAAAGTCACCTGTTTTCACATCTTTCTCTCTAAATAAGCTTTGGAAGAGTTTCTAGTCACTCAGAGGTGAATTATCTTCAGGATCCCTTTCAGCTTGAGAAAGATTTAACTTGAAAAGACGTGACTCCCGCTTTTGTTCTCCAGCGAGGGTTATTAAAGCCTTCAATCAACAGACACTCTCTTTCACTGCACGACACTGATACAGACGCACACACAGAGAGTCCCGTCACCACTCAGTGGCGGCCTGGCTGCCCGCACAGCAGGCCGCCTCCACGGGCAGCCAGAGCCCCGGGCTTTCCCAGGGTGTCGGGTTGAGGGCTGGACACCCCCTCCGCTGCGAGCACTGTTGTTCCAGAGGGTCGTCTGTCACTGTTGTTTCCATTCGGACAGTGAGAAAAACAGACAACTGGAAACGGGCAGGAGCCACCGGGGAGTCTGAATGATCCAAGGAGATGGATCTGCTTACCTGTATCAACATTATTCACTCAGCAGCGGCTCTGTTGGCCAAATAGCGGCAGAGAGAAATTACACTCAAGTTTCATGTGCCGGTTCATTTCGATTGTTATGTGTTTGACAAGAGAACTCGGAAAAAAGTGGTTTCCCATTAGATACTCCCCGAACATGTCAGACATGTCGTGTTGTCTCTATTCCAATACAAATAATACAAGAGAATTCAACAAGTGAAATATAAACCTGAGCCTTTTAAAGAGCTTCTCCAAGAAGCTGCTGCCATCTGTTGGTCATGAGGTGTAATTACATGCTGATTCAGCACAGATTTTACCTTTTTCATCAACTTTTACCAGTTATCGTTTACATTTTATCTCTTCTAAATGGAACTATTGTTTATTTGTCTGTTGGTTTTAAGAAAATGTAACTTAAGCAGCAAAACTATTTCCATTCATACAGACATATACGCATTTGTGCACATACGTAGCCTTTATATAGACAATTACAACGAATATGTTGGGAAAAGAAAAAGATAATATCAATGAGATGAAATTTAAAGCTTGAGACATGTTGTTCACACATTTCAATCATTTCTTTGTCTTTTTTCTTATCTCCCATTTCTTATCTTTTGGTCTTTTATTTGATGTGTTCAGGATCATGAAGTTCCACGTCGCCAAGAAGAAGTTCAAGGAGACGCTGCGTCCGTACGACGTGAAGGACGTCATCGAGCAGTACTCTGCGGGACACCTGGATATGCTGTGCCGCATCAAGAGCCTCCAGACCAGGTCGCTCTCCTCACACAGTGTGGCCACAGTCACCAAACTGGAACAAAAAGCACAATTTCATCTGATACTCAAGCTTCATGCTGCTTCTTTTTCACTGGTGTTTGATGACTTTTATTTTTGCCATTCGGAAGTAGATGGTATTCTGCAAATTCTCTGTAGTCTCTGACACAATTGAGGGTTTTTTCCAACACAGATGTGAGAATACTTTGTGTTTTCCCCTTCATGGCTTTTCCATCTTTCTTGTGCAGTTTATGTATGTCCGTGCGTGTACTTTGTGTCCCCCCCCCTTTCCTCCCCAGACTAGACACTGTAGTGGGTCCCCCTCCGAGACCTTTCAGCAATCGTTTCAAGACCTTTTCTGCTCCCTCCCTGCATTTATATTACAGCCAGGCGCGGAGGAAACCGTCTGCAACGGGGTTAGAACCTTCCCGCCCCGTTCCGCTGCCCCCCCCCCCCCCCACTAACCTCCCAAAACCGTCAGAGCCGGGCCAAACAGCATGCTCTCGCAGAAGCGCCAATATGACAGGAAATAACAGCAAATCTCTGTGAACTGAAACCACGTTTAGATGAAATATTGAGGAAACAACTTGTTGTCCAGGGCAGAATGAGATTTCCACTCAAACAGCGGTTGGTCCGGTTGCAGCAATAGTTTGAAATGCCAATCTGAGGTCACATAGAAGTTCAATATAACTTTATAATGTCGTTTCATGTTTTAGATATACAGTTTGTCTTATGTTGACCTTTAAAGGCCCTCGAGTCTGCTTTTTCCAGCAACTTTAAACGAACAAAATCCAAATATAAACTGTATTTGTGCCAGAATTCATACTAAACGAGCCAATTTGCCACTGGAGCACAACAAATTCCCAGTTCGAGCCACTTGAAGACCTCATCTTGTTAAATTTGTAGATCTCTGCGAGCAAAACAAGAGCCGTCCAGTGACGCCTTCAAAAGGTTTACAGCAGAATTCATCCTCTTGTAGAATTTCATCAGTCTGTAACACTTTAAAACAAATAAAAACCACCTTCTGATGGACACCTTTTTATTATAACCTGACTAAACACGTCATCTTTGAAGGATTTCACCGTCTTTGAATCCATATTTCATCACATTTAATGCGTCTATGAATAAATATTTTACCATTTAGGTTTCATTCAGCAAAATTACAAGTATTTTTCAAAGATTGAGGATGTTCTCACTAGGGGGCGCTACCGTGCACTCATGTATCGGCACTCAGACACTCACAAGCACGCTTTTGGAGGGGAAGATGTTTGCGCTCCGTGGTTTTACCGCCACCTGGTGGCGATTTTGAATGAAACGTGGTGCTGTAATCGTACTTCGAGGAGTGTTTGTGTTGAAGTGCTGAAGTGCAATACAAGAAAACTGTAGATACACACAGACTACACGAGTACAGTTGCATATTTACTGCATTTTGTCTGATTCACCTCGACGTTTACTCATTGTTGTTTGGATTTAAAGCCTAAACTGACGCTGCAGAAACAGCGGACAGTGATTTCCACTTCCTATTCTGTGTATTCTGTGTGTATCTACAAGCCTTCGTGCATTCGTGCTGTGAGCTTTAGCGAGCACGCGTGTGATTGGACGAGGATCTGACCCGCTCTTTCTCCTCCCTCCAGACTGGCCAGTGCAACGGGCGCTGGTCCCAGCCTAAGTAGCCGATCCAGGAACATGTCCACCCCTGCCCTGCACTATTATTACAACAACAACAAGAAGAAGCTCTCTGGCTCGGGGTTACTTTGACTTGGCTTAATCTTTCCCTTTAGAGTCACTCAGTGTCCAACTAGTTCCCTTTTCAAGGACCGTTCGGTTCCCTGCAGTCCTCCAAAGTGTCTGAATGCAAACGAGTGCAAATGATCTGACTTTTATTAACCTTCCCAGAGAACCAGATGGTTGGAGTTTTTAATCGACCACTTTGAGAACAGAGTCCAGTTCAGTCACGTATAAAATGAAGGATTTCAGCAGTCCAGCTGGTTATAGTTTCTATTTCAAACCTAAAACGTTGGTTTGACGTGTTAAACTCCACCCACATGGTGAAGTTTAAATTAACACAAATACTAGGTACATGTGACACAAACGCAGTTGTCCATCTCCACCTGAGGTCTCATCAGTCGTCCCTTTTTT
>JASSRZ010000014.1:3819120-3840591 GCA_032164315.1 Malacoctenus gilli | reverse complement strand
TGTGTGTGTGTGTGTGTGTGTGTGTGTGTGTGTGTGTGTGTGTGTGTGTGTGTGTGTGTGTGTGTGTGTTGTGTATTTCAGAGTGGATCAGATTCTGGGAAAAGGTCAGATTCCTGTGGACAAGAAACTGAGGGACAAACTGCACCCCGATGGAGAGTCCATGGAGGGCATGAGCATGCTGGGACGTGTGTGTAAGGTGGAGAGACAGGTGAGTTCAAGGGGGACAAAAACACACACTGTCCTTTGTATAAAAACACTCACAATGAGATTCTTACTCTGTCCTCTCTCTCTGTCTTTCTCTGTCTTTCCTCTCACATCCAGGTGACTTCTATCGAGTCAAAGCTGGACTCTTTGCTGGATGTTTACCGCCAGGTCCTCCAGAAAGGCCCGTCGGCGCTCACGCTCTCCTCCCTGCCCCTGTTCGAGCTGGACAACCACCAGTTCCACGGCTCGGACTACTCCGCCTCCCTGCTCGGCAGGGACCTGTCCTCCCCCCAGGGGGGGGACCCCGGTGGCGGCGGAGGAGACAATCGCGGCATGCACCGTTCCCACGGCGCCAACCCCAGAGGCCTGCGGCTGATCCTGGCCCCCGCCGACGACGACTGCCCCCCGGACTCGGCGCCTCCTTCCTACCCGCCGTCGACAGCCTCGCTCTCCCCGTCGCCCCTGCTGCCACCCGACAGCCCCTACCCGACTCTGCTCACTCCCAACGGTACCTCCAAAAAAGCACACTTCCCCGACCTGCCGCCGCCACCCCCCTCCGCGGGGAGTTTCACCCTCCAGCTGCCTCCCATGGCGCACTCCTCTCACCTCCGCTGCCCCGCTGATCCCATCTCAGACCGAATGACGGACGAGGTCGTGGGAGACGAGGGCAACCTGGGCCCCTCAGTCGTCGTGGGCGAATGCATCATGGAGGTCGACCAGCAGGAGGACAAGGACGCCCCCTCTGTCCAGGACCGAGTGCAGCTGCGGGAGAAGCCCGACTTGAAACCAGAGGGGCTCTGGAGGCGGCACATGAGCCTGGAGGTCAACCCCCTGCTGCTTCTGTCCTCCAGCGCGGACGCGAGGCCTTCGGACTGGGAGGGCGGCCTGGAGAAATCCCTGTCCGTGCACGACCTCAGCCAGCCTCAGACCGGCCCGGGGCTCGCCTGTGCACTCAACAACAGCAGCAGCAGCAACGGTAGCGAGCGTGGCAACGCTCACGGCGACCTGGGCGCCTGGGCGGGAAGGGAACTCTTCATTAGCGACTGCAAGCTGGAGCCGGCGGGGGAACACTTCAACTTTCTGTCGCCGGAGCCCCACAGCAGCCCCTCGGACCTCTCACAGACTGCGGAGGAGGCTGCCGCCCACCCGATGGGGAACTCGGAGTTCCTCGGCCAGTCCTCGCACATACAGCTGGCATAACGACACACCAACTGACACACACGCCCTCACTAACTGTATGCACACTTCACTGTGGTGGATACAGCCTCTTTTTAAAGTGTTTTTACAGGACACTACACAGATTGTGTTGCAAATTCTACCAATACACACTTTGCATATGGACACACAATCATGTGTCCACTTGCATACACAGAATATTACACTACAAAGAACTAAAGTGACTAGAGCCTATACAATAAAGAATGTATGGAAGTGTATGCAAGTCGCTGTATACACCGGAGAAAATTCTACAAGCAACAAACAAGTATCGGAAAGAGGTTTGTCAGAGAAAAAGTCATTTCCGGACTTTCCCGCTTGATGAGTTTTTTTCCCCCACATTTCTTATGATAAGTTGCTAATTTGAGGTGAACATTTAGGCTCTTTTTGGAGTGGAGAACAAGAAAGAAATGCTAATTTGAGCCAGCTGTCTGACTCACACCACCAAGCAGACCTCAGAGAGTCAACGCGTAACTATGTGCGCGAGAAAAAGAAAAGCGTTGTGTCGCATCGAGCTCATTTTCAAAGCAGGTTCTGCTGCTCGCCCTCACAAAAGGAACGAGGGTTTAACCTTTTCCTGATTGTTGACGCTAACGAGGGAAAAAAAAGGAAGGTGTAAGTTCGAAAAAGTGAGGAAAATATGCAGAATAGACTTCAAACTTTTCTCTTACCGTGTAGTGAATGCAGGAACATGCACACGAATCGAAGCTTTTACACTCGCAAACATAACGACTTCGCTCCAGGAGCCGAAACTGAATCATGACTTACTTTGCATACAAGTGCTTGTATTTACAGACGAGGAGGGAGACTTATTCCACCTACACCGTCTTTGGCAATCTCATGTGTATCGCCGTCCTTTACTTGTGCTTTCATGCATATCATTACCAAAAATGGGGGGGAAATGAGGGAGGATAAAGAGTTAGAGGTGAAACCGACTGCATAGAATATTACTACAAACACTTCATTCGATTCAGTAGCCTCAACTGCAGAGTTGTCAATCTGATTACGGTTTCTTGCCTCCGTCTGTCAGCAAAAACCCAGTAAATTTGGATGCAGCCGACCTAGAGAAAAAAAAAAGGCCCGTCAGTAATCACTTTAATGACACCCGCTGGACCACCGCCCGCTTGGTTTCGACTGGAGTCTGGCGAGGTCGCCGCTGATGGTCTGACTGCTGAGTCGCAGCGGACGCGTCGAGTGAGTTTTTCTCTCAGCCGCGCATGAGATGCTGCATGTCTAAGCTGCTGCGAAATCTGTTCTGAAGAAGAGCGACGCCCGCGCTGGAGGCCTGGATGTCCTTCTGCATGTCGAAACGTCTTGATTCTTTAAGCATTTAGAGAACGCGTTTGTCGGATATAAAGGATCTATTGTTGGAAATGGTATTTGTTGTTGATTACTGTGTTTTCGTTTGTGCACAATTACCTGAAAGTAAGATGACTCATTACCTTGGATGCATCACAGCTACAGAGCGAGCCTGCCACGAATGCACTGCCATGCGTTGCCAAGAGTGGACAAACCACACTCTGGTTCAACAGAGAGCTTTATTTTGCAAGTTTTAAGGGAACTGTCAGCGTCGTAGTTGAGGTTGAGAAGGTATTCGATCGGCTGCGACCTGTGACCTCGCTGCTCGGTGAGTCGGTACAGAGAAGTCCAAACAAGGGCTGTTGATGGGAGCAGCAATCTAATTTGAACTAATTTGATCAAACTTGGAATAATCCTCTCACATTGATCAACAATTGATGCTTTTTGTTTGTTTGTTTTGTGGACAAACCCTTTATTTGAACTGGGTGCTGGTTGCACCATGTGCATTAATCGCGATTACAAGCTGCTGGGTTGACTGACTCATCCTCCACCCACAGTCACCTGAGGAAGCAGCGGCCTGTCTTGTCGATCCAGTTTGCATGTTAAAAATGAATCCATCTGTGTTTCGTAGGTCAGTATCCACCCTGACATCACACTTCTCACTGATTCCAGTCCAGCCCAAAACCCCGTTGGATTCCTTCGGGTTTGTGCCCGCAATTCTTTTGATGTAACAACCGTGAAGTCACTCCGATGGGGCTGCTCATGTTTTAGTTTGTTTCTAATTGCAGGCTTTTAAAAAAAAGGTGTTTTTCAAGCGTCTCGACTGACATTGTTTCCAACAGCATTGCATTTAACTGAGAGATATGCACAAAACTTTGTCAACGTCTTCATTTTTTTTTTGCCATTTTATTTTTTGTTATGTAGTCTTTAAAGAATAATTACCTAATGTACTTTAATGTGCTAATGATGTCCTTTATTTGTTATTATTCTGATCAACCATAATCCAGGTGATTAAGTGCGGCATTGCTTTGCACAACAACATTTTGTCGTAGAATATGACATGTATTAAATTCTAACAAATGGCATCTGTTCATGCTTGGTAGTTAATGAAATATCCTATAATTCATACGGGAGGCTTATTCGGGTATGATGAAATATATAATCACAATGAAAGCACAGATTTGATTCTGGTGATTTTGTAGGAGCCTGCGAATGTGATACGGTAGTTTGATACCTAACAGCAGAGTAGATTTGTTGTACTTTAAGACTGAGTTTTGCAGACAAGTAGAGGCCAGACAGAACATCGAAAATGTACAGAATACCTTTAAAAGCCCTTGGACGTCCAGTTAGTTGGGGAATCAGATTTTTTTTTTCCATTTTCATTTCTTTGCAATCTGTAAATTGCTTGATGGTGCCTTTCTTGCACATGAAAATCATTTTGCATTTTTTTACAGAGCTATGAAGGTCTAGTTTGCCTCCAGTTTACAGAGTAGTTTAAGTATGCTCCTTCATTTTTGTTGAGCATCCAGTTTATTTAGGCCATGTAGCCTGCAGATTTCTCTTGGCTTTGATTGCTAAAAATGTCATTTCTCAACTGCTTGAACAGTAATTTATTACACAACTGGCCTTAAAAGCTTGATAATGTTAACATTAATAATATACTATTTCTTTGAAAATTAATTTATTAAAGTGCACATCATGTTCTCTAGATGAGAAATGCAAAAATAATTTTATTATTCATTAATAAAGTACAGATTAACAAAACAATTATGCCTTGGTGTCATTTTTCCAGGATTCGTGTTGCCTTCCCAAAGGCACGGTTTTTATCCCTATAACGATTGATAGTGAATTTAACGGAAATGGTAGAGGGAGAAAGCGTAAGTTGTATTGTTCTTCGGTAGATTTTAATCCACCTTACATTATTTCATTATTATTTTAATTAAAAAACATAATTTTGTCAGAATCAATTAACTTTTACAAAGTTTGAGGAATGGATCGCTGCCGACAGTCTGGTAGTTTATTTTTTACAGACGACACTGAAGGCATCATATGTTGATTGCAGCTAATTGATTTAGCGGACTGACAGGCGGGCAAGCCGAAGCTAAGATGTCTGACTGGGAAGAAGAGTACAACGAGGACGTTGTGAAAGCAGCCCCCACTGCGTACTCACGCCCAGCAGATAAGTGTCCAAAAAGTTTTAGTAGTAGATACACTTCTGGTGCTTGGAACGAACGCCCACACCGTCCAAACCGCGACGAGCCCGAGCGCAGAAGTTGGAGACATGAAGATGACACCGGAGGCCCGAAAGGACGACGACAGACGAAGGAAGGGTCGGACTCCACTCCGCCTTTGACCATGTCTGTGGAGCCTGCGTCGATTGGAAGGATAATCGGTACAGAGTAAACCCTAAAGTCGTGATTTCAACATCGCTGTTTCGCCTTTTAGCATAGGCTAATAAACATGCTAAAACGGTGACGTTACGCCGAAGCTCACCGTGACCGTTAGGCTCACGTGACTTCCAGTTGCGCCTAACAAAATTTTCAACTTTTCAAATCAGCGTTACAAACCTTTTTTTCTTGTATTTTATTTCTTAGCCACTATAAAGAAGGCAGTTTCATACGTTTTTCATGTTTTATTCTTAATGTTGACACTAAAAAACTGTAGCAGCACAGAGATAGTCTCCCTTTCGATATTTTGCAGATAAGAAATTAAAAAGTGAGGTCGAATTACCTCCATAATAAGTGTTTTTCTTTGTTTATGAAGTGGGTTTAAAACGATATAGTTTTTCTAAAATACACAATGTAGATATTTTCAGTGTCTTGATTCCTGTGAGATATCTTGAAGTTCAAAGCAAGTCGTGATGCTCCCTCCACTGTACAATGTTAAAGAGGCCCATTTTGTTGTGTGGGACATGTGGTTTGTCTGCATATTTGGTGTAATTGGAGGTCACATTATATTTATGATATAGCGGGTAGAAGTGGGGCGGATTTATACTGCTGTTTGTTTGTGCTCCAAGGACGTGGAGGAGCCAAAATTCGGGAACTTGAAGAGATCAGTGGCGCAAGAATCAAAGTAGGTTGACCCACCACCTGATTTTGTCCTGGGTTTTATCCACTTGGGGGTCTACAGGTGGTTTATATCTAAACACAACTAGTCCTCTGATACATGTGGAGCATAGGCTGTTGACATACTGTGTATGACTGTGTTTTCTAGATCAACAAGGGGAATTATGGGGGAGAAGTGCTCCTGTTTGGGTCCACTATTGTCCAGGAGAAGGCAAAGAAGATGATTGAAGAGTTGCTGGCAGAGGGCAACTCTGGCTTTTGCAGTGGTACTATAAATATATTGGTTCACAAACACATTCCTGATGGTTGGGAATATTTGTCTTACAAGCTATGATGTAATGACGTTGGAGTTCAAGGGAAAATTGGGCCATATTTGAGAAAAAATGCTTTTAATTTGAATGAGCTGTCTTGGTTTGCTAGAGATTTTGTAGGCACAAATTTCTGCTTTATCTAGTTACAGTTTGTTTTTCTGATGTACTGATGTACCTCACAGATCCTGGAAGATGGCAGGGCAATGGAGACGGAAGAGGAGCTCCTGGAACCGGTGGCTCTGTTTGGTCTTCTGACCAACTACGTGATGCAAAGGTTGTCCTGCCTCGCCAAGCCATTGACTGGAATGCCGTCCGTGAGAGCAAGGACAAGTATGATGAGCTCAAGTGGAAGGGTGAGGGACGACATAACGTCTGATGTGCAATGATTTCCGTGTATTGTTGTGAACGCTGCAGCATATAGTGGCTTCAAAGCTCTGACGTAAGACAGATTGATGAGTCATGATTAGATTTGCTTTCATTTTGCTTCACTTTAGCAATGTTTGCACCTGCAGATATTCCACCACTGAAGAAGAAGTTTTACATTGAAGCTGAGAGTGTGTCGCTGCTCACGGCACAAGAAGTCGATGAATGGAGGTGCGTTTCTCTGTTAGCTTTTATTTTGCTGATAATGTTGCTGAAACTTGCAGCGAAACCACAAAAACAAACGTCATACGGGGGAGCAAACATCACATTAAGACACAAGTTTCGTGTTTGTTTTGTTGTTTTTTTCCACTTAAAGAAAGGAGAATAACAACGTCTTTGTGGATGATCTGAAGGAGGAGGGAGAGAAAAGGGCATTCCCCAATCCGTGTCGCACCTTCCTGGAAGCTTTCAGCCTTTATCCAGAGATCATGGAGAACATTGACCGAGTTGGCTTCACCAAACCAACTCCCATCCAGGTCCGCTCCACTCACTTCAACTGTCATGAGTGAAAACTGATACAAATGACAGTTGAAGTTTCAATCTTTTAACATGTCTTTCATACTTTTAATATTCAACTTGATCAGTGATTATTCTGGTCATGTTTTGCTCTTTTTAAAAAAAACATTGGAGACACTTCAAAGATAAATGAATTTATTGTCAGCCGAAAATGCATCCTGTGTCTTTACCCAACGATTTGTTGTGCTGCAAGTGACGACAAGAGAGAAGCTCAGTTTCAAGTTTCACTTTCATTTCCCAGGAAAAGGCGCGGCTGGAATCGAGTGCGTTTCGAACAGCACCCTCATAAATACGCTTTATGTGAAGTGACATAAGTATGATGTGCTCCAACCTGCTCAGGAAGACTAATCCTTGACTCACCGTTTTGCCCCTTCCATAAACCGACTCTTTCCAGGAACGACGACTACCGGATGTAATCAACAAACAAACAGAAACCAAATATGCCTGGAGCACATTTGGTTTCTTGTTTTTTCTTCTTCCTTTTTAAAGCAATCTAGTAAAGTAGCACTCAACATTTCAAACGGGCTTTTTGAATAAACAAACGAGCTTTCTCCAATTCAGTGAACATTTTCTGATTCATATCTGCAAATTTGATATTTGTGTTTTATCTTGTACAAAGAGGGCAGCGTTTTGATCCGTTTCCTCCCCAGTCTCAGGCGTGGCCCGTGCTGCTGAGCGGGGAAGACCTGATCGCCATCGCTCAGACGGGGACGGGAAAGACCCTGGCCTACCTCCTGCCAGGGTTCATCCACATGGACGGCCAGCCAGTGTATGTCTGAGCCCTCATGTCTTTGTTTGCTTCCTTCTCATTCGCCTTCAAAGACAACAAACCTGTCTAAGTTGGACAGCTTCAGTCCTTTTTCCTGTTCTGCTTGTTCTACTTTTTTTTTTTTTTTTTAAATTCCCTTCATAGACCTCGCGGTGAGCAAGCAGGTCCAGGCATGTTGGTGCTGACTCCTACCAGGGAGCTCGCCCTGCAGATCGAGTCAGAGTGCAAAAAGTATCGCTATAAAGGTTACCAAAGGTCATAAGCCACGAGAAACGGGATTCAAATAAGTCATCGCATGCAACAGTGAGGACATGTAATCATAAAGCTTTTTCTTTAATCACCCATCAGTATCTGCATCTATGGTGGAGGTGACAGGAGAGGTCAGATAAACATGGTGAAGAGTGGAGTGGACATCGTGATCGCCACACCAGGCAGACTCAATGATCTGCAGATGAACGAGCTCATCAACCTTCGCTCCATCACCTACTTGGTCAGTTCGTTGGTTGCGCGTTTTTATCATTTCTTTGTGATTTGATATGAAAGTTAAATTAAAGTAGTTCCTAATCCCTCGTGTTTTGTTTGGGGACAGGTGCTGGACGAGGCTGACCGCATGCTGGACATGGGCTTTGAACCTCAGATACTGAAAATTATTTTGGACATCCGTCCTGACCGACAGACTGTCATGACCAGGTACGCGCACCCTCACATTTTTATGTATAAGAAAACAAACAAACTGTCGAAGAAAATATCACAAATTCAGACTGAAACCATGAAAATCTCCAAATGCTTATGTTGTGTTTGTCTCTAAAACTTGTGTTTTGTGTTACATTTATGGGTGATGTCTCAGAAGGAAGGTGTTTCTTTTCAAATGTTGTCGAAGACAAAGATCAGTACATGCCTTATTTTGTCCTTTTCATGTCCCAGTGCCACCTGGCCAGCGGGCGTGAGACGGTTGGCCAAGTCTTACTTGAAGAATCCCATGATGGTTTATGTTGGTACCTTGGACTTGGCGGTATGTGGGAAATCAAAGGCGATTTACTCGTCTGTCTAGTTTCTTCTGGCAGCTCTTGAAGGTTGAAGGTTTTTGAGTTGTAATCCCTTATGTTGCGTCTCTCTCTGGAATTCAGGCTGTCAACACGGTGCAGCAAACAGTGCTGATCGTGGCTGAAGAGGAGAAAAAGTCTTACATGTACGACTTCATCAGAAACATGCAGCCCAAAGATAAAGTTCTCATCTTTGTCGGCAAGAAGCTCATGTGAGTAGGAAGTTGCTCTTATTCATATTGCTTGAAAATCTAGAAAAATGTGGTCAAAATGCTCCAAAATGTGTGGTTGCAGGTCATTAACTGTGTCCATCTCCACCTACAGTAAAAATGAACCTTGCCCATGATTGTATGTTACTTCAGGGCTGATGACCTGTCCAGCGACATGTGTCTGCAGGGTCTCGCTGTGCAGTGTCTCCATGGCGGTCATGAACAGTGTGACCGTGAGGGAGCTCTCAGGGACTTCAAGGACAGTACGTAAGACGAAGGAAAGCAGCCGTCGAATGAAACGGGAAGCTCTTTCAAATAACTCCTGCCGTCAATCTCAGGTCGAGTCCGCATCCTGATCGCGACCGACTTGGCGTCGCGAGGCCTGGACGTCCATGACATCACACACGTCTTCAACTTTGACTTCCCACGTAACATCGAGGAGTACGTCCATCGAGTGGGCCGCACCGGCCGAGCCGGGTGAGGACGTTAGCAGTTCAGTGTTGAGTGATGGTGTGGAGTTGCCCGACTCTCTGATAGATATGTTTTGTTTTTATGTTGTTGTTTTTGTCCAGGCGAGCAGGTGCTTCTGTTACCTTGGTGACAAGAGGAGACTGGAGGATAGCCTCAGAGCTGATTCACATCCTGGAGCGAGCCGGGCAGGTTAGCACACAAATGATACGGGAGCATTGGGTTTTACTGTCTATACTCATGTTTACAAGGATACTTCTACCACAAGTACCACATGAATATAACATGCTTGTTGATTACAATCAATGACGCTTAAAAACAAAGTCTGGAAACAGAGCTTGAGTGTTTCTACAAGCTAAATTCAAAACTCATGATGTGTCTCTGAACAAATGCTGCCTGTCAGGTTCTTGATGAAGCTATGATCAAACGTACAGACGAGGAAACTACAGTGAAGTAAATCTTGTGACAGGATGTCCCTGAAGAGCTGGTGCTCATGGCGGAGAGGTATGAGAAATACAAGAGAGAGAAGGAGCTCTCTGATCCAAGAGGAGGAGGAGGAGGAGGAAGAAGGGGAGGAGGGGGAAGAAGAGGCGACCAGGACCGAAGCCGGAGATTCTAATGTCGGGCTCTCAGTAAGTCTACACAAAACCTATCGTCACACGACGCACAATATTCTGTTGGGACCGAAGTAGTAGCGAGGCAAATATATGGCACAAGTACACAGTTTGAGTCGGAGTAATTGCTAACGTTTCCACAAATTTACACGAACAAAACATCTTTCATCCACAGTAGAAAATTAACCACTGTGTTTAATTTTCCTCTTCAGTGACCAAGATGTGAAATTGGCTTCAATTTGTTGACATTTCTGTGTTTATGATTTTGTTTTTTTTTCCATCAAGTGTTCAATGCTGCATTAGTTTTAGATTTTTAAGTTTGTTTTCCACCTTTTTTGTCACCTGACAATGTTTGTGGTGTTGAATATTGCGTGTGTATTGTAGTGCAGAAAACACATGTTGAATAAATTGTGATAAGAGGGACACTTAATGTCTCATGTACATGTTGCTAAGTCCTGGTGAACTTTGGGGCTTGCAGTGCTTTGCCACTGCTGAATGCAGCAGCAGAACACTCCAGAAGTGGCGTCTGTTCACCGTATTTAGAGCAACTTTTACAGAGGTGAACGAAATAATCCAGAAGATGAAGGATCTTAATGGTAAGTATCATTTATTGAAACTATTTACATGAAAAATGAATACAAAGCAAGTTTTGTCAGTTATTGAAAGAGAAGAGTGACTTTTCTTTTTGAAAATTTTGTTTTGAGATTGAAGAGCTCAAAGTGAGCGCTAACCTTGAGTGGCTCAGGATAAATTTGAATTGGCGAGGTCATTCTTGAAAAGAGGAAAGCCTTGGGTGCGTTCCTCCCTCAAACGGGCAGCCAGGCTTTGGCACTTCTTCTTGGTGAAACCGGAAAGCAAGTTCTGTTTGGGGATGAAGAAGTTTGGGAGCTTGACTCTTTCCAAGTGACCTTCAAAGTCCTCCAGAAGCTGCTGGAAACAGCTGCTCAGATCTGAGGCCGCCCACTCTGTGTCTTTAGGTCTACGACAGCAGGCGTGGAGGAGCGTCGTCTTCGCGAGGTAGGAGTAGAACTCATCGAACGAGGGGTCCGACTCTTTCAGCAGACTGAGGAGTTTCTTCAGAAGCTTGAGACAGTCTTTCCTGAAATGAAGAGAAACAAACGTTTTGGAACATGAGAGTAATCCCCCACATGCTCATCAGAAAGGGGATTTCATGGGATTCAAGTTATTTACATTATGTGTGATGACGTAAATATTTTTGGGTCTCAAAACAACAAACCATCGAGGCATAGTTGAGCTTTGAACACATTGGTATGTTGAGTTTAGTAGAATCTTACCTGCAGCACTTTTTGCCACCTTTCTCACAACATTTCTTCTGTGATCCATGATTCTTGATGATGTCCTTCTCTATATGCGAGAATGAGACTCGCCAAGCGTCTGTGTGACACAGAAGTATTTTTGGAAAAAAGAACATTAGCCATAAGAGCTCCAGAACTGTTACTTTTTTTGACGTTCTTATATTGTGTATCATTGTTATCTACTGGCTCCATGCTTTTTTCTCACTGTATGGTGACTGTCAGTGAGCGGCTATCAGACTTGCTTTTTGCGAGGACTCCGTCCTTCTCCACTGTTCCTCTGCCTTCATATTTAGGGACCAGATAAAAAGGCTCCCACTTATATTTCCTCCGTTGTTTAGCTGAAAGCCAGTCTTGTATTTGGAGTCCATCATTTGTGATGGCCGGCCAGCTGGAGCGAACCTCCACGCTGAGAACCACATCCAGGGAAATGGGGATTGACTGAACCTCAGTGGTCAGGGTCACGGCAGGGCAGCCGGGCTTCTTTCTGGTCGCCTTCCACTCTGGGGGGGAAAAAGTGAACTGCAGTGAAGACAACCTCCAAAATGTTGGGTTTGGAGCTATGCTGTGCAGTCGGTGTTTACTTTGACCAGCGTTGGTGCTCACCTTTGAGTGGCTCAACGCATTTTTTCACCTCGTCTCTGAACTCATTGAGCATCTTGCTGGCCGACAACTTTCCATCTTCCTGAAACTTCATCAGAGGACGTGTGAGGGGCGAGGGGCGTTTCAAGGCCACGCTGTAAAAGGCGCCATCATCTCCAAACGGCTCAACCTGCACTCGTTCGACGGGCATGACAATCATGACGTCGAATTCATCGGGATTGGAAATCTGTCGACACGACAAACAAACACAATGAAATTGGCCGGAACGATGCAAAGGTTCATCAGTGTTGTTCCAAAAGCTGAGTGTCTCCATCTCAATGACCTACCTTCAGTTTCTCATAGTAGCTTCCTGTAGTCAGTGGCTTTCCGACATTTTTAAAGCCATTAGTTTGTTTCAGGTGCTTGACTATTTTTTCTTTGACATCATTGACGACTGTTGACGCGTCTGATATTTCAGTCATGCGCATCGTGAGCCTCTGCAGTGTCTTCTTGAGGACGGCGTCTTCGGCCTTTTCCTCTTCAAACTCGGTCACTTTGGATTCATCAATTGTGATCAACTCCTCTGTGGATTTCTTTGATTTGGTTTCAGCGGCACATTTTTTTATGGCTTTTGGAGAAGTTTCTGAGGGCTGATCTTCGGCTGTCGTCTCAGCCGGTTCTGGTAAAACTGGCTTTTTGCTGCCAGTTTTTGCATCAGCATTTTTGATAGGAACCTTTCCTTTGTCGTTTTTTTTCGGTTGTTTAACCACCTGGTTTTCTTCGGCTAGTTTTGCTGTCGCCTTCGCCGTGGTTCTTCGTGGTTTAGCTGCCGTGGTCGTCGGTGGCGCTTTTGTGGCATCTTCTAACATCTGCGGCCGCGGTTCAGTCGTTTCTTTTGAAGACGGTTCTGCGACTTTCACTTTCCTACCGTTCTTCTGGCTTGTGGCGCGTTCACACACGACTCGTCTATCTTGAGACTTGGCTCTGCTGTTGCTTTTTTCCTCTGTGCTGGCGTTTGGAGGATCCGTTTGGCCGCCCTGATGTGCGTCTGGTTTCTCTTTCTTCTTCGCTTCCCGCCGTGGGGTCCCAGCTGCGGAGGATTTGAGTCTCGCACCGCTTGCAGGAGCTTTTGGGTCGTCCATGGAGGCGTCCGCTTGCTTGTGGCGCTCACCTCTGAAACCGTTTGTCCTTTCCTCCTTTTTTTGTTCCTCTGTACAGACGGCTGCTACTCTGTGCAGCGTGGCTCTTTTGGCAGCTTTTGTTGTGGTTTCCGTTTCCTTGCGGTTGCTCCTTTTTCTGTACGTGTGGTAATCCGAGCCGACACGCTTGCTTGGTTTATTTAATCTTGACTATCCGAGCACCTGCACGGTAATGACTTGATGAGAGAGAAAAAGTGCTGCATACAAACACATGGTGTCATGTAAAACACGCCCCGATTTCAGTGCAGGTCGTAACTTCAGATTACTGTTGGCCAATGAATGTTTGCATAATGACCCTGTTGCTTATGAGGTCATCACGCGTCGTGTTGTGATTGGTGGGAAGAACAGAAAGTCTTTCACTCATAGTCAAAAAGATAAAAGAAGGGAGCTTAATGGTTTCCTCACTGAGTAATTATTGTCGCTCGCGGCGTTTCAGCCGTTCTGTAGAAAGAACAAAGGAAGGCAAGAAAACGTTCTCTCCTTTAACCTGTATTTATAACAATTACTGCTATTTTATAGTAGTGTTGACTAAAGACCCCCTTTCGGAGGGGACACCTGAGCTCATTGGGGAGGAGAGGCTGTGCTGATGTTCCAGCAATTATCCACAATAAGCCTTCAAATTCTAACAGGCTTTACTGTCAGTTGTGTTGAATAAATGTCTAACCTGGTTTTTCATACAATTTTACAGTCAGTGATTGGTGATTTGTGTGGCAATGGTGCCACCTTGTGGATTTAGGCGTGTATTGTAAAGGATTCCTGACGCACGATGCGCAAGTCTGCCAAATTGGATGGTTCAGGTCGTTTGCAGCTCTGGTGTCTCTTCACAGGCAAATACAAGCAGAGACTGTTTGGTTGGAATATGTTTAATGTTGCAAAGAGGCTCATGCCATCTCACAATAAGGTGCTGTAGCTTACGCCAATTGAAACATCTTCTGTGCATGTGCAAAGTCAGCAAAATGCCAATCAAAGTGCTTGATAGGAATCAACTGGTGGCCTACTCTTTGTCCTCCAGATGGGACAAATTTGGACCGCTTAGTTTTTAGGTGCTGTTTTAAAGCTCGAACACGACAAATGCTCCACGAAGCCACTACTCAGAAGAACTTGGTTTTCACTCGTCACCACAGGCTCCTAGAGAGCGCCAAGTAGTTGCAAACAAACACTAAAAGCAGGACAACATGTAAAGAGTCTAAGACCTGCACTCCAAAGAGGTGAGAAACTACAGCATCTCTATACGCTGACGCCTCACGATCACAGAAAGGTATTGCCATGATTCAAACCGACAGGTTACATTTCAAACTACCTTTGATATTACATTGTACAGAATGGTAATCTAACCACTGAAATGGACGCAGGAGTGCCGCCTCAAGGACTAAAGATCGACGTGTGTTTTTCCCTCTTTCCTTCGAATGCTTTTGCGATGCATTGTGATGATTAACCAGTCTTTGATTATCGAGTTGAAACAGCCAATTGTCGGATGGAGTTGGATGACTGACGTCCTGCCGTGGGAGACCTTGGGGTCGGCAGCGCAGCACAACATTCATTTGTTCCTCTGGGCCTTCTGGGCGGACTTGGTGATTTTGCCGGTGGTGGAGACCTTCTTCTCCACACCTTTGATCACGCCCACCGCCACGGTCTGACGCATGTCGCGCACGGCAAAGCGACCTGTGGAGCGAGGGACCATTACAAGTCCAGCCGGAACGACTCGACAGTGGATCACAGTGGTAGAAAAGCATTGGAAAAGGCGTCTCACCCAGAGGAGGGTACTCGGAGAAGCTCTCCACACACATGGGCTTGCCGGGAATCATGTCCACGATGGCGGCGTCTCCGGACTTGAGCGACTTGGGGTTGTCCTCCAGCTTTTTGCCCGAGCGACGGTCGATCTTCTCCTTCAGCTCGGCGAACTTGCAGGCGATGTGGGCGGTGTGACAGTCCAGCACCGGGGCGTAGCCGGCACTGATCTGGCCGGGGTGGTTGAGAATGATCACCTGCGGTTCAAAGAGAAGACGAGAAGAAGAAGAAGAAGAAGAAGAAACCTTTCATCATCGCGACAACAGCCAATAGGGGTGCCGACTATTTTTCATTTTCAGGACGGACCTAAAATAGAACAAACTGCCCCACTTTGTTCCAGTGACCAAAATAATACGAGATAACATCTTTCAATGTGAGACTTTTGATAGTTGAACACGATAAACAACCTTTCAGAATATAAATAGCTGTAACTCAAGTTGTCTGTGCTTTTCATCTATAAATAAACTACCTGAGCAGTGAAGTTGGCAGCCTCTTGAGGCGGGTCGTTCTTGCTGTCGCCGGCCACGTTGCCACGGCGAATGTCCTTGACGGACACGTTCTTGACATTGAAGCCGACGTTGTCGCCGGGGAGGGCCTCGGTCAGCGCCTCGTGGTGCATCTCCACGGACTTCACTTCAGTCGTGACGTTGACTGGGGCGAACGTCACCACCATGCCGGGCTTCAGGATCCCCGTCTCCACGCGGCCGACGGGAACCGTTCCGATACCTGAGGAGAACATCGGAAGGAACCCAGTTGAGTCCCAGCAAAGCTTCTGAAGGGTGTTGACGATACAACTGAGACGCTGATATCGAACATTGGACCTGCCTCCGATCTTGTAGACGTCCTGCAGCGGCAGACGCAGCGGTTTGTCAGTCGGACGGGTGGGGGGCTGGATGGCATCGAGAGCCTCCAGCAGTGTGGTGCCAGACGCGTTGCCATCCTTCCTGTTGATCTTCCAGCCCTTGAACCAGGTCATCTAGGAAGCACGATGCAGAGACGCACATTCGACATATTACCAGTTGACTTGCTTCACTTTGGCGCTGCAGCCAGTCGCCCTTTTGCATCAGCCAAACAAATCGGCATGCAAATTCGCGCCTTCCGCGTTTGCATTGGCGTCTCCGTCGCCCGGGCTACCTACGTTGGGGCTGGGCTCCAGCATGTTGTCGCCGTTCCAGCCCGAAATGGGAACGAAGGCGACGGTGTCCGGGTTGTAGCCGATCTTCTTGATGTAGGTGCTCACTTCCTTCACGATTTCCTCGTAGCGCTTCTGGCTGTAGTTGGGCTCGGTGGAGTCCATCTTGTTGATGCCCACGATAAGCTGCTTGACCCCCAGCGTGTAGGCCAGCAGCGCGTGCTCGCGGGTCTGCCCGTTCTTGGAGATGCCGGCCTCGAACTCTCCCACGCCCGCCGCCACAATCAGCACGGCGCAGTCGGCCTGGAGACGGATACAATTTAGCACTTGGACCAGTTCCTTTTATGTTCAGATGTTAAATGTTGAACTCAAGCGGGTCAAAGTCCGTCCTGCTTTGCTCAAGTTGAACAAACTTGATGTGTGAAGGTTAAAATACAGCTGGCGATTACGATTTATAGACTCAAGCCTTCTAATGTTACACGCAAGCAATCCGACACGACTGCTGGTCCATTGCTCTCTCTGCATGTAGGTTAAATGATTCGACGCTTAGAAGCACAGTATAGCCGAGGGTCCTCGCGTTACCCACCTGGGAGGTCCCTGTGATCATGTTCTTGATGAAGTCCCGGTGTCCCGGAGCGTCGATGATGGTCACGTAGTACTTGCTGGTCTCAAACTTCCACAGGGAGATGTCGATGGTGATGCCTCGCTCCCGCTCCGCCTTCAGCTTGTCCAGCACCCACGCGTACTTGAAGGACCCCTTTCCCATCTGGGAAATGGGAGTGGGGAAAAAAAGAGAGGTTGACTCGTCTGAAAAGCACCGGCCTTGATCCAGGGTGGAGAGGTTCTGTTCGCCGCCTCCTCACCTCGGCGGCCTCCTTCTCGAACTTCTCGATGGTCCTCTTGTCGATGCCGCCGCACTTGTAGATGAGGTGGCCCGTGGTGGTGGACTTGCCGGAGTCCACGTGGCCGATCACCACGATGTTGATGTGCAGTTTCTCCTTTCCCATGGTGGCCTGAGCTGGCTGAAGTCACGAGACGCCGTCTGTGAAAGCCGGAGGAGGAGGAGGAGGGGGGCGAGGTTACATTTGACGCCGCACGGCGAAGCTTCACTGGGACGGAGGCGCAAACAAACATCTGGAATGTTCTGCGGGAAAGTCTCGTGAACATATATCTTGACCCTTTGCTTCTAAAAGATGTTGCAAGGTCAGAAGCATTTTGCAGTGCAAAGTGAAAAAACACACAACGTGGGGATTTGTTTACAAACAGCTGGAACGTGAAGAGGATGAAGGAAGACATGAAGCCATCAGTACAGTTGATCAACAGACTGTAGGAGTGAAGAAGTCGGGTTCGAGTCACTGAGAGCTGCAGTTTGTTGACTTCTAGTCAAGCGTGTC
Source organism: Malacoctenus gilli (assembly GCA_032164315.1). Lineage (NCBI taxonomy): Eukaryota > Metazoa > Chordata > Actinopteri > Blenniiformes > Labrisomidae > Malacoctenus > Malacoctenus gilli. Next base: position 3,823,047 of record JASSRZ010000014.1, on the reverse strand, counting down.
TCGGGATGGTGTCCATGGCACTCTACACTAAACACTCTGCCCCCCCCCCCCTCCATCCATCCATCCACAGCCTGGCTCTCCTCTTTCACATCAAGCCTGCCCTCCTGCCCTGCACGCCACCGGGCACCGACGCGGCTGATGTTTCACCGTCACTCCTCTCCTCCTCCCCTCTCTCTCTCCTCTTTCTCTCTCCTTTTTGTACCACTTCCCCTCCGAGCCAGACTCCACCATTTTGTCAGGTCCAATCTGACTCTTGCGCAGCCATTTCTCTGGCACCACAGCGCACTTCTCACGGCTTCATGCGGAGGAGAGCAGCCTCTGTGAGCCGCCTCTGCTGGGGGGGACGTTTGGCTGATGACCCCCCTTGAGCACCAGGACGCGCAAGCTCCGCAAAACTTCTGCCCACCCCATCACAGTCATTCGACAGCATTGCGGTTGTGTTTGTAACTAAACGGGCAGGTACTCTCCACCCCGCTGTAACGTGTATCCCCACATGATCCTGGCCGGGCGCGCTCAGGTGAACCCGGCGCCAGGACACGCGCGTCTCCCTTAGCCCAAACATACAACGTCACAGCGGCTGCCGCAGTGCGCCGCTCCGCACCGCGGCTGACACAGACAGCGGGGGGGGATGAACGGAGGGAGAGGGGGGGGGACGGCGCGGCGACTTCAATAACTCCGCCGTCTGGCGGATTTACCGGGAGCGTCAATCCTCCGCCATGTTCTATCATCCGCCCGCTCAATGACGCCCGGATGCGTATTAAGTGTCAGCCGTCTGCCCTCTTTCCCGCATCACAACAAGACCTCCCCCCCCAAAAAAAACACAGCCGCCCGGGGACCCAACGGCGCGCTCCGCCGCCGCCTCGGCCACCGGCAGCCCACCGGCATCCCACCACCCGCCCCCTCCCCCCGGGACGAGCCCCCAAGCCCGCCGTGCATGCGTTATTTCGGTGCTGCGTTCGTACCTGCGAGCTGGCCGGTGTCAGGTTGGCTGCGGGCGCGGAGGAGAGGCTGAGATGAGACGCTGATCCGGTTAGAGCGCTCAGGACAGGCGGGGGCTGTTGCGTAATTGCGCGCACCCGCTGCTGCACAGCATCACAACGAGGGGGGACCGGGAGAAGTTCTCGGAGACGAGTTCGACACCGGGCACGCACGTCAGAGCGCAGCACCCTTCAGCTCAGTATTCAGGAAGTGTCACTTGAAATGGCTTGTTTTGGGTTCAGCGTGCGCGAGCGTCCGGCGGGTGAAGCCAAACTGCGCGACTTTGCATAAATTATTCCACCTTGATTACGTAACAGGCGTCACTGCTCGTTTACTCCTGTTTTGGGGGCGCGTCTGAATGCATCAGTTGACGCAATAAAAAAAAAAAAGCTTTACGAGCAGGCCAATTTTTAGCGACGACGTGATGGAGGCGTGAGTCATTCAGGGGTCATTTTTTGAGCGACGTTGTTGGATTCAGTCTGATTAAAAGACGGTCGTAGGAAAAGGTTCTAGCGCCCAGGAGGAGGAAGGAGGGCAGGAGGAGGAGGCGCTCCTTCCAGACGCTCCTTAGTTGGATTAAAAATAACCTCTTAACACTTAACTGCTTTACACTGCGTCTGTCTGGCAATTAGTACTGCTCCTCAGGTCAATGACAAACACTGATCTCCTATGTTTGATTGATTTTCATCTTTTGCATTTTCAATGTTCTTTCAATACATCAAAGACTCAAAAAGGATTGAAGCCGTTGTACAGTCATTTCTTTCTTGACACTGACAGGGTGAAAAATCCAACACGCTCAGATTTGCACATTATCCTTTATTATTAATCATTTTTTTAGCATTATGACACAGATTTCTGAAGATTCACTGTGATTATCTTCATTGTACATATACAAAATTCCCTTTGTCTTCCCGTCTTATCTCCCACCGACACAAATGTTAAAAACAGAAATAAAAATTTAAAAAAAAGTAAACGGAAATATCTGAACAATCATTTGTGGATGGAATAAGGCACAAGTGTACCGCACCTTGAACTGATGGATGACGGTGCTACTTGCTGGCAAAAAAAAGAGGTTTGCAAGCGACAGAACATGAAAAGTGACAACACGTTCTGACTCAAAACAATCAACAAAACTTCCTGCTCGCTGTGGTCTTAAGTGCAAAAACAAAACAGAGAATAATGATCTGACAGAAACTTGAGAGAAATCTAATCTAAAACCAGAAACAAAATAAAACCAACAGATTACCTTTTCTTAACCCTAAAACGCTTTTATGTTGACACTTCAAACTTGAGGACGATGCCCCAACCTGGCAGATTATCCAGTTTGGAAGCAAGTAAACAAACGTCCTTCTTTGAGGCGAAAACCTGAGAGTTTAAATCGCGTGAACGATTACGAGGCCGGCGCTCGTGGCGAGCCCCTCCCCTCCGGCTCTCTTTACTTCCCTCGCTGGCAAAGTTACCAAACGTTTCAAGTTAGTGTTCCAGATAAATCACCTGTGTCCAATCATCTAAAAGTAGTAAAGGTGCCTGATGGATCTGACGAGTTGACGACACGAATTTCCTAAATTGTGCCACGTGGCAAGTGAATACAGAAAAAGCTGTTGACTGTCTAAAACTGGGTGAAAATCCTTCTAGAGACTCGCAAGGCAATTTTTTTTGTCGTTTGTGCGTGATTAAACGTTGTCAATGCTGATTTCTATCAGACGCTAATAAATGTTAAGTTTCGGATGACATATTTGGTAATACTTAAGATCAGACTTTCAAAGATGCATCTCTAAACCGTACATAAAGTGCAAGGCGGCCCAGGAGGGTTCCCTGTGGAGTCACTTCACAGTCAGTGAAGCGGAATTCACTCTGAGGGCAGAAATACAGACAGAGCAGAACTAAATGTGATTCGCTGATGGGTTTTTATAGCTTATTCGCAATAATTTACATAATACCTGAGAAACGTACTCACTTCTTTGATAGTTTCTGGCTGCTTAAGTCTCATTTACTTCCAGAAATTGACTTTTTTTTTTTACCCCTGTTGGTTCAGTTACTCCTTTCATCTAAATGTGAGAACTATAGTAACCGTTTGTGTGCTGCTGCTGTCGGACTTGTTTCATCTCTGTGTTTGGTGATTCCCATCGAGCAGCGGTGTCAAACGTGCGGCCTGTGGCCCAAAAACTGGGCTGCCAGAGTTTAATTTATGTGATTGACCAGTGGGACTCAGAACTGAACGGCAGGTGTCAGTAACACACTCAAGAAACAGATCAGATTATTGTGAAAGCAGAAGTCTGATAGTTTGGTAAATGTCACAATTTTCAGAATGTAATTATGATATTAAAAAGACAAATTTAGGGGAAAATCTGGCGTTGGAGATCATTTTCTGACACCTCTGCATTACAAGTTTCTCGGCTGATTGCGACAGACCTCTGGCCGTGTCGTGTCTCTGTTTGACACGTCCCTTTAAGTGTCCCACCGGACGTCCGTCTCTTGCCTCAGTCTCCGTGAGTGTAGGATGCGTGGACGGCCCACGGCTGCACCGTCCCACGACCGAACACGGTGTACAGCAGCGCCCCGAGCAGGTTGATGGCAGCAGCGATGTAGAAGACAGTCTGCCATTCCTCTAAGGTGTTCTGTGGGAAGGGGGTGAGAAGCGTGTTTAAAGTACCGGGAATCTGACAGCACAGTTGGAGCTTCAGGAAGTGTTGGGCCTTTTCAAGGACCGAGAGATGAGAGACTGAATTAAGCTGTCAATCAGATAAAGCTCAAACTGGTTGGTTAAAAAGACAAAATTGAGACAGAAAATGTTTCTAAATAATGTCCCGAAGGTCCTTCACAGGTAATGCGAAAGAAACTGATGAATTACTTGAAAAAAACAGATATTTGTAGTTTTAAATTTTGAGTTTGAGACAGTTATACTTGTTATTTTCTTCATTAACAAATAATACAAAAATTCAAATTATG
>JASSRZ010000014.1:3779563-3814541 GCA_032164315.1 Malacoctenus gilli | reverse complement strand
GAAGCCGTAGGAGGAGAGCAGCGCCAGGCTGTAGCGCGACGAGCAGCATGCCGGGGCTGCGGGAGGGAGACGACTCGATGATGCGGGACTCGTTTCAGTGCAACACTTTATTTTTCTGTGTTGAGCAGCTATTTCAGGCGGCCTGGCTGATGTTTCCTCTACTTCTCTCAACACAACAGCTTCCTCAAGTTTCAATATTGACTTAAGAGGTGTATTACGATGACCTACGTTGGAATGAAAGTGAGGTGGAAATACAGATCTGACTGTGCACTGACAGCTGTTGGGCAAAATTACTAGTTACTTTCCCTTAAGTAATTCACTGAATTAGTCGTTCATACAATGAGTTACGAGGTATTGTAATTATTGTGTTACAGCTGTTAGAAGAGCTATACATTCCACTGTTGGTAACGGCGTTGTAAGGTTTGAAATAGTAATTTAAGGATTACACGTTACTCGGAACATCCATTCCCAACGCTGCCTGTTGGTGTTTAGGTGACTTGGCTTACAACCTGAACAGGGAAATACCTGAACAGGTAGAAACGCGTTTTACCTGAATCACCAAGTCTGATTCAGACCTCAGACACACACGAAGTTAAACTTAGTTAAGCAGTACGAAATGAAAACACTGAAATCAGAGTAATACCAACACAATAACAAGAGCATTAATATAACAACAATTGATGCTTCACTCTGAGAGGACTGTTTCAAAGTATCTCTCAGTATAAAACGTGAAACGCAAATGTGTTTCAGCATCATGTTTTTGTTTTTAGCCTCTCAGACGCGGCTCCCACTCGCGAGTAAAAAACCGTTAGCCTTTAAAACGGAGGGTCCGCTTCGAGCCCTCACCTTTCGGGACACTGTCGTCGCGTCCCCGGCGGAGCAGCGGCGTCTCCTGCGCCTCCTCCCCGTCCGAGTCCGAGCCGTACCGCTCCATGCTCAAAGCAGCGGCGGCGCCACAGCCCCGTAACCAGCCGACGCGGCGGTAACAACAACAACAGCAGCCAGCGAGCTGCTGCGAGGAGCCGCTTCCTTCCTTCCGGATCCTCCGTCAGCTGCGCGAGGCAGCAAGCGAGTCACATGACCATGGCGCCTGACCGGAAGTAGGATGTCTGCGTTGTTTAGCAACCATGGAGTTTAGACTTTGTTATAGTCTCCATACGAGAATGAGCCATAAAATTTGTGGAAAATGCCACAAGACTATCACAAATTTCTTATTTGAATTAAGATTTTTCTTCAATAACAAAATGTAAAAGTTTTATCATCAGGGCAATTGCCTGTTTTTATTTATTTTTTAAACATTCAAGATTTTTTTGGCAATCGTGACATTAGTTAGTGGTCAATACTGGGGGGGGGGGGGGTTCAACACAAAAATCTGAAACAACGACATTTTATTGATAATTTTCGTTGTTTTTTTTAGATGAATCATAATGAAATGTGTAGTAAATAATGTCTGCTTTCAAAGTCCAGACTGAGATTTACAACACTTTTGAAAATGGATTCTCTGTCACACGTTGAAACAGTGAGTAAATTCTCTGAACGTCATCGTGAATGAGGACAAGTTTGCTTTTGTTACTGAGAGACTGACAGCACAGGCCTCCTCTGCATGTAAGTCCAGAATCAGATGATGTGTAGCTGGGATGTCACCTCTGAATACAGGTTTGTTGTTGAAATGAGAAACAGCTGAGGAGGGTTTTTTTTTTTCTCTCGGGGGTTGTATTGCGTCGGCCAAAGGAGAGAAGGAGATAAAGAGCAAACAAAGAGATGCACTGTTGAAAAGAGACAGACGGACTGACGGATGGCGGAGAGGGAGGAAGATGGAGTTATGTGAAATAAAGAAAGTCAAACACTCAGCCACTCATCTTTTACCACCTTGGGGTGCTGAAGCTGATCCCAGGTGACTTTTTTTAGAGGGAGGAGTTCACCCTGTAAAGGTCACCAGATCATCACAGGGTGAACAAACAGACACACAGTGTTGGAATCATCTGGTTTGGGCCTGAAAATGAAACTCTCACATTTGCCAAAATGTGCAAGGTTTGCTCCTCCTGTTGCAGGCTGGGACTGACCTGAGGTGACACCTTGCGGTCACCTCTGATCCACTGCGATGGCTGCATCACGTCAGGCTTCTTCTGACCAGTGCTGCTGCGTCAGTCACCCTCTTTAAAAAGCAGTCACGCTTCCCCGAAATTTATTGAGAGCGAGATTATGTGACTGTATGATGAACAAATGTCTCTCCCCCCCCACCACCACCACTCCCCTCCTGATCTTTTCCCCTCTGTCCTTCCACTCTCTGAAGACAAGGGCCTTTTTGTAGTCCAGGCAAATCACAGGACTCACATGCTTTGGGACGAAGAAAGTGAGAGATTACAGCAAAAAAGTTACTCAGAGGAGACGCCGAGCGGGGGCGAGAAGGAAGTCGCTCGGAGCTCGACCTGACCAGGACGTCAGAACCGGACAGCTTTGGACTGGACACTGGACAGGAGAGAGGGGGACCACCTGAACATGGAGGACGACAGGACTGACACGGGGGACAGGACGGATGAGATGAAGGAAGGTAAGACAGGAGGAAAGATAAGCTCAACACCAACTTCGAGAGAGAAAAACATGCAAACACAAAGCTAAACCTTCAGAATTTTATTCATTCATTCGTGCATTCACTCAAACATTTCTGAGAAGGAAGTGAAAACGGTGCTCTAAATAACAGATATTGAAAGTTTTTACAAGAATAAGTCATATAAAGCAAATTTGAGGTATTTAAAGGTTAAAGGAAGACATTTTACTAAAAGGGTTGCAGCAAAGATTACCAGTTATAATTGTTTCTGGTTTCTTTTTTACAAACACAAGGAAGAAAAGTGTGCCATTTTTAATGTTTACTGTACAACATTCATGTAAAATTATGTCTGACACTTCACTAAGCTTTTGTCTTCAGATCAAATATCACGAATCAACACCAGTCTGACTGTGAACAAACTTAATTTTCATCTTCGAGCTGAAAGCTTTAACTACTTTTTCTGTCATCATAAGAGCAGAAAAGCGTCTCTTTAGACTAAAGAGTCCAAGAAATATTACTCGTAACATCCATAGCTTGTCATAACTGTCACAAGACAAATGAATTATCAGCTATTTTTTTCAACAATTAAATTCCAGCCTCCGTTCAGAGTCGCACCGTTTTTTGCGGGGGGGTTCTGTTTGAGTTCACTGTGGGACAGCAACTTCCTGTAACATCCTGATTCCAGCTATTTTTCTGGATGAAACAGCTGAAACCAAACGCACAAACTCAATTTAGCAGAAGAAACACACTTTGTACCCGTGCAGACAGAGGGACGCTGTTGTTCGCCGCGGCGTTGTCCTTCTCTTGCCTCGTTGGTTATTATGTATTTCCCGTGAGGCTCGTCGATTATGTATGATAATAAATGCGGAGTACGTACTTGTAATGACCCCCGCCGCAGTTTTGACAGTGGCCTCAACTTGTGACATTTCCACAACAAACAGGAGCTTTGTGTCTTGCTAGAAGCACATAATTGTCCATGCATGAACTCTACCATGAAGAAAAAGCCATCATAAACATGAGCAAATTGAAACCGTCCCTTTAACTTAATCTATCTTGCTTCTGTGGGCTGATTCAAGGTTTGTAAAGAAACGTCCTGGGGGGGGGGGCGCAGAGACTGGTGGTCAAGGACAAGACCCTGAAAGTAACTTTCGTTCGCAGCTTCCTGAGTAACTATTTGGCATGCTCGTAGTTACTTCAGTTACTCAAAGATTCGTCTAAAGTAGGCGGGGAGGATGAAGGCCTGAATGCGACTCCCTCCCGCAGGGACTCGATCCGAGCAGCGCGCTCACATGACAAGGAAACTTTTATCGGCCTGATCGCCGCGGCTCCACTGAGTATTTGTCGGGAGTCCTGCAGACAGACACACAAACAAACAAACAAACAAACACACCATCGGTCACGAACTATTCTGCTTTTGATTCATATCCGAGGCCCAAACAAGACTCGTGCGCTCACACTCAGCCGGAGGATGTGATCTGAAACCTCGTTTCACAGTCGTGAATCGCCCCACCTCTCCTTTGTTCCTGTATTTCGTTGTGGTTGATGGGACAACTTGCAGTTGACCTCAACATCGAGTTAGATCAGAGCACGTAATAAGCCTGTCGCTTTAGAGCATGTTCCTCCTGGATTGGAGTCTTGAGCCTGCTTCTCACAATCCAGCTTAATATCTTTGCATTTAGGGTGAGTTTTGAAGAATAATCTGTCTCACTGCATCCAGCAACTTTATTGTTTTTGGTCACTTATGTGACTATTAAACTCACTTACTTGATCCTATGAAGTTCAGTTCAACTAAGGGATTAAGAAATGTTTTGTCGTGGCAAAAAAGTTCAAGTTAAATGAGTTGCCGGATCGTTATGATTCAGTTTCCTCACTTGTTCACGATTACACGGCTCTAAATTGATATCCGGCCTTCAGCTTCTCGCTTATTTACTTTTGAGTCGGCTAATTCTTTATGCTGCATGCAGCTCCGATCAGAACTGGATTTTAACCTTTATTGAATAAATCAGGTTCCTTGTGTTTTCATGAGCTCTAAGTGTGTCGGTGACGTTTTCCTCCACTGCTCCAAGCACAAACTTGAGGTCAGTTCATGCCTCTGTTTTGCATTCGACTGAGATTTCTTTTATCTTTCTCTTCTTGCAGAAAATGAAGAGAAAGTGGAGGCACCCAGCGTGGAGATCGCTCAGGTAACCGGGACCCCCAGACCAACACCGATTATCCACCCGCGTTCCTGACCGCGCCTGTTCTGTCCCGTTCTCGTGGGAACACACCTAATCTCGTCCATCACATGCGAAGCATCCGTGTCAAAGGTCACTCCAATCTCAAAGGTCAAACCCTGCCATGTGAGAGTCTGTCTGCTCTCTAACTGCGCTTCCCTGGAAAGCAGCAGCAGATTTTTCCTTCTCCTCCAAAGTCGAACTACGTCTCTGTGTTTTACACCTCCGGCGCCTGCGGACGTTTCACTTATGTAATTTTGTGTTTGACGACGCGGACGCACAAAGATTGCTTTGAGCTGCGATCTGCGAAGGCGATCCGGGATCTCGCGTCACAATATCTGTCGTAACATCACATTTCTGCACCGCAGACTTGTTCCGAGCGTCATTAGCGGAGCTCCTCTCGGCCGGAGACCAGAGAAAAAGGAGGGAAAAACGCAGCGACCGAGCTTTTCTAATCTAATGGAATCACGCGTGTGCTGCGTAAATCAAGTGTGAAGCGCTTCTTCTTGCTTCAGCATTTCAGCAGGTCTCATGACACTTGATCAAAGACGCATATGTATTTATAGGGGGGAGACACACAGAGGCAGGGCTGCAGATAGAAAGAGCACCAGTCAGCTGCTTCTTTTACAAGGTTTGGCAGCAGGTTTTCAGGGTGAAAAGCAAACATTTGGCTACACTGGGTCACACCAACTTTCCGATCGTCACTTTTGAGTCACTGTTCTGAAACAGTGTGGCGAAGTTCAGGTTCTCTGCAGTCACTTCAACTTTCTGAAAGCAGCAGCAGCAGCAGCACAGATCCTCTATTGAGTCTCCCGCCTGATGCTTTTCACATGACCGAGCGGAGGAAGGAGGCGAACGAGCCAGCGAGCGAGAGATGGAAGAGATACATGCGGAGAGGAGGGCTGCTCAGCTCACGTCGTGTTCCCATGAGCTGATTCAGTTATGCCCGCTAAATAAATTCAATCGGGCGTGCATGAGAAAAAAGTCAAGTCAAGAGGCAGCGGAGCAGAAGAAACACAGACAATCCTCCACTTACGGAGAATTAGTGTGTTGGTTTGAAAGATGGTCGAGTAAAATGGAGGAGAGGAGGCCGCAACACGCGATTAAGAGGGAGAGACTGCGGCAAAACGGCCGAGGAGGGTCTTAGAAACTGTCCTGTCAAGAAACTACGAGACCCATTAAACAAAAGGTGAATAATGAACTTGAGATCAAATGCCAGAGTGAAGAAAAATATCTCACAAGACCAAACAACACCATGAAAAACAGCTGTACAATCATAAGTTTTAGACAAAAGACTAAAATAGAGATTTGACCAGCAGAGGAACTCTTTCTGACCTCCAGACATCTCATTAAATCCGTGAAATTAGGAAACTTCAAAAGCCCCCTCGAAAAAACCCTCGTAAAAGTCATAATTTGCAAATAAACACAGACAGCTTTGAGATAAAACCAGCAGAAATCCATAAAAAGTCGATAAGACACAAGAAAGCATTTCATCCCAAAGAAGAAAACAGAGATAAGAATAATGTTCTTACAGGGCTTTTATTGTGCGCCGATTTCACTGAATTATCTTTCGATTCCACCATCTGTAATTTTATCGCCTCGTCTGATCCACCCCGAAACCCGCCGCTCATTGCTCCGTGTGATGCAGCTGCAGGGCCTGGTGGCGGAGCTGCGCGAGGGGCTCCAGGGCGCCCTGAGGGAGCTGTGCGAACTGCGCCACAGGGACCACGGGCTGGAGGAGCAGCTGCAGGCCCAGCAGACGGATGTGGATGATAAGATAATGGGCCTCAAGAACTCGCTCAACACTTTCAAGGTGCCTTGAACACACACACACACATACACCCACACCCCCCCCACACACACATACACAGTGTTTACTGTGGATGAGGCGGCAGAGCTTCTGTAACATAATTTGAAGCATCTGACTGCAACGACGCCGAAGCTGCAAACTCATTTAGTGCAGTGGGACAGGAAGAGAAGTCTTCATGAGGCTCACAGTGCTTTTCAGCAGTCTGGGTAGAAATCTGTGGCTTTTATTAACCAACAACTGATTAATTCAGTCATAGGTGTGTGTTGGTCAGGGTTACTCACTTTAAATAGCAAAAGCAGTGATAAAATGTTAAAGCAGACTTGCACAATTGAAGGCCAGTGAGCTCGTTTCCAGAGAAGAGTCATTCATTGGCTTCACATTTTTTAATGGTGGAACGAATGTGTGCGAATTATTGTTTCAAATCAAGAAATTTCACTTAGTTTGAAGTTTAAGTTATTGTTTTACTGTAGCCGATAAAAACCCGTCAGAGATAAACGACTGAAGGGTCGAAGTGCTCCCTCTGGTGGTGAGAATGAAGAACGCGTTGCCCCGTCAATACGTGACAAAGTTTGTCCTGCTGTTTTGTCAAAACTCAGACATTTTCTTAACCTCAATTACTTTATACTCACGATAAATAGTTTTATTCATCACCGTGAGGGGAAAAACAACCTCTTTTTAGGAGTGCTGTAGCAAACCAGCATTTTTTAAATCTGGCTTTTGTCTCTGAGTGAATCACAGCATAAAATATAACCTGCAGCAGTTGCAGTGACTCTGGTTCTTGGTGGAAATGTGCCTGCAGGAGGAGCTGAACGTGGCGATGTTCCACATTAAGGACGTGTCCATCAGACAGCGAGAGGCGCAGAAGGCGATTGAAGCCCTGCAGACGGAGCACAAAGAGACGGTTCCCGCTCCAAACAGGTGAAATACACTCAGTCGTGTTGTTCTGTGATGATCCAGCTCACACACACAGATCATCCCTTCACGGTCTTATCTCTACACATGCCTGCAGGGCAGATTGAACATTTCCAGCGCTGCTTTTTACCATTCAAAAAGAAAAAGCTTATTGTGAAGAGTGTGAGCGAGACAAACTGTTATGAAACTGGGAAGAGAAGCTGCTTTTTTATTCCTATTTTTGTTTTTCTTCAACCGCAGCAGCAGGAAACCCTCCAGGGCAGATGTGCTGGCGGCAGCGGTGGAGGAACACATCTGCGTGCCCACCCAGTCAGAGCTCAGTGTGATCCAGCACTTCCTGTGCTCGCTGCCCCACGGCGGCTCGCCGCAGAGGAGCAACACGTCCACGCAGAGTGAGTCCTGTATACCGGTGCCGCATCGGGGGGGTGGGGGGCAAAGGTCGGATCACCTGACCCGCGATGTGACCGCGTCGATGTTTGCGTGCTGCAGCTTCCGTTTCCGACCCAGAGGTCCACCAGCAGCAGCAGCAGCAGCTGAGAGGAGGCTCCTCCAAATCTCCGGCGTGGGAGGAGAGGAGGAGCAGCCGAGACGAAGTCGAGACCCCCAACAGTCCCCCAGAACACAGTGGGAGTCACGCTCCCTCAGGTGCTGTTACCAGCAACAACTACTGCATGATTTAACTCACAACCTCACCACCAAAACTGTATCAATAACGATGTTAATCAGGTGATGAAGTATTCTTACATCACCTTCTATCTTCTGTGATCAACTTTTTCACACTCATCTCCTGCACGTCCTCCCTCACTGCATCCACGAACCTCCTCCCTGGCCTTCCTCCTCTCACTTTCCCCTGCAGAGTTACAGTCACAGAAAGATGCGCCCAAAAAAGACGAACCTCCGCCAAGTGGCCACACACTGTTATAACAAGCAACAGAAACCTATTTTTAATTAATTTAGGAAAAACATATCAACACAAAAATTTAACCAGCTATTCTTTGTACTAACTCTCACACATCCTGCAAATTTCTTTGCAATCCATCAAGGACTTTTTGAGTTATCCACACAAACACAATGAAACTCTTGTAATCTACTTCAAAGATCAGGAGATATTTTGACTACAGGCCATCTAATTGTAAAAGCTTCTGCTTTTTACACTATATTTTCAAGGAAAGTATTACTGTATTGAAACTGTATTGTACTTTGTGTGTGTGTGCAGATAAAAGACAGAGAGCTGCCTTGGAGCTGCTGGAGTCCGAGAGAGTTTACGTCTCACACTTGTCTCTGTTACTGAAGGCAAACATCTCCTTCAACGGCTCCGACGCGTTCACTTCCAAAGACAAGCGGTGAGTTCAGGAACACACGAGGACAGATCGCGTCCGCAGATCTCGAGATAAGAGCGTCCGACGCTTCTTCCTTCACCGCACGTTTCTCAAAACCGGTGCAATAAAAGGCGCCGCCGTCTCTCTCCCACCAACGAGCTGTAACCCACACGGAAAATAGTCCAGGAGTATCTCCTGATGTGATTTGGGAGTTTAAGGCGGCCAGGGCGAGACAGGAAATGAACAAATCAAATAAAAGCAGGTTATAAACGCTCTTTAAAAAAGGACTCCACACAGCTGGTTAACGTGATCACTGCGCAGCTCCAGCACACGTGTTCCCAATGAGCCAAAGTCTGCAGAGAAACAGCGCAGCTGCGCCAAACTGCCTTAAATGTTATTTCAACATGATTGCATTTATTCTAACCCACTTAACCTGCTGCCACGTGTTTGTCACACAGGACGACGCACTTACGCTCCCAATGTTTATTGTATTACAGCAAAAAGGAGCACAAAGGACGTTCGATGGTCGATTCTGTGTGAGAAAAAACACTTTCATGAACATACAAATGCAGGAACTTTCAAATTAAAAGCACCAGGTCTTTTTCTAGGTCCACTTTACATGCGAGAAAGTGGATTATTCTGTATTTTCCTTGAAATGTGTGACTAGATTTTGAAGAACTTCACTTCAGTCACTCTCTTTATTCCTTGGTGCCCTCGTTTGGGGTCCCGGACCCCAGATTTGGTCCCACTGTTACGTGGCAATAACTGCAATTTAAAGCTACAGACTAAACCGCACTTTGTATTCCTCTCATGTCGTCCTCAGTCCGTTCCCCAGCTCTCTGAGGTTCCTCATCCAGCAGCATCTAGACCTCCTGCACACGCTCCAGGAACGAGTGCTGAAGTGCCAGTGGCAAGGCATCATGGGAGATGTTTTCATGAGGCTCACCAGCACAGAGGTAAACGCAGATGGAGGCAACAAGGAGGAAACAAAACTCGTCAGAAGCTGATTAAACAGACCTGAAAAAGGCTTTGCGACTTGTTGAAGGGTTGCTAGGCTACACTCGGGTGATTACACCCCCTCCCCCTCTCAGTGTGATATAACATCCCAGCAGCCAACAATCAGGACGCCACCAAACCGTCGTCCTCGGTCATTATGTCCAATGACTCCAAATGACAAACATAAGATTTGTCTCAGTCTGCTCCTGATTAGATCTAATCAAACGACCAAATTAGTCTCCATTCGTCCATCTGATGTTCTTGTTGGAATAAACTGTCCAAAAAAAGTCACTGTCCTTGAAGGAGAATGCCTCTGTGTTTAAAGTTCATATTGTGTATGGATCATGGAAATTTAGCCCGTGATCTTCACTGTATCAGCAGGAAAGTGCCGCCTGATCACGTTTGCGCTTGAGCTCAAAACTCAGAGAACAGATTCAGCTTTGATCAGAGTTGGGTGGAAAAAAGAAGCCAGTGAGCCTCTATTTCGGCTTATTATTATCCAGAAGGAGCGTCACTCTGAGTTCATCCGTCTTCGTTGCTCGGGGCAGAGGTCCAAAATTTCAGCCTTGAGACAGGGACGGACGGATGGACAGTGACGTTTAGTGCTTGAAATGTCACATTCCTGCTGAGGCCATGTGGCGAGTTGCGACTCCTCGCTGCACCAGGACAACGAGTCGCGTTGTGAACGTGCAAAAGAAAGACTCCCAGCGACAAAACACACTGCAGACGTCCTGCGACGCGTCCGCGAGACAGAAGGTTTTAGTTTCCGGCCAAACTGATGGAGTGACTTTAGTCAACTGAAGGAAGATGCTCTAAAGCGACACAACAAACAGCCTGAAGCTTGATGGACGGACTGAAATTGTACAGGAACAAAGAGGCCCTCCTGCACGAGTAAACGGGAGCTTAGTGATAAAGTAACTTCTCTGAACATCTCTCTGTGTCTTTGCAGAGTGATTTCTTGGACTTCTACCTGTCCTATCTGAAGGAGCTCCCAGACTGTCTTTCAGTCGTCAACATGCTGACGTCCAGCTCCATGAAGTCGTCTGCTCTGGTCGAGGTAACGGGAAAAAAAACTGGGAAATTACGACTAAAATCAACCTTAACTTTAATTTTCTGAGTCTGTCTGCCAGTGGTCCTAACTCTCTTTCCTCCTCTGCTCTGATTGGCCCACCTGTGCCGACGCCCTCCGCTCTGATTGGTTGCACGATGCCGCCGTCCAGAGCGACATTCTGGGCGACGAATACAAGCCGTCCCTTCACACTCTGCTGCTGCAGCCGGTTCAGAGGATCCCTGAGTACCTGCTGCTGCTTCAGGTGACAAACCAGCGCACACACACACAACACCAACATTCAACGTTCACAGGCGGAATTGCATGAAGGTGGGCGGTGTCTGTGTGTGTGTGTGTAGAGTCTGCTGAGGCAAACAGAAGCAGACCACCCAGACTACTACTTGCTGCTGGTGTGCATCCAGCAGTTCAGGTCCTTCACCACTCAGCACCACCATCTGCTGCAGCACAACCAGGAGCTCCTGCTGCTCAACCGCAAGGAGATGAAGAGGTCAGGTCACCATCACACGACTCTCGTTTATTGGCCTCAAATAACCAGAACCTGAACGTGCTGCTGCCGCTTCGCCTGTAGGTCCAACATGAAACACCTGCTGAAGACGGTGGAGGGCGGGGTCCAAGCGAACAACGTGGGCTCACCGTATCCCTGCAGCAACGCCATGATGTGAGTCTCCACAACAAAGACACTACGTTTTACTTATTTTAAGTCAAAACTACTTTATGACACAATAAAACAGAATCAACGGGAAAAAAGATGATTTCAAGGTCTATTTGTTGGAGTTTTAACATGATTTGGCACTTGTTTCACATTTGGGAGACTTTTCACCATTTTTCCTGTTCCCATCTATTTGTTTCCCACAGTGAACACGCGAACCAGGTGAAGCGCAGGAAGCAGTGTCTCCTGGAGCAGATCCAGGCTCACCGGTTCCAGGACTGGGAGCGGGACCAGGACCCCGAGTGGCCGGCACAGCTCCCGTTCTTCAGCCCAGAACTGGATCCAAGGAACCACAAACCGACAGGTCTGCGGAGTTTGGAACCTCCAGAGAAGTTGAATCTTCATTTGAACGTTGTCCTGATTGCTTTTGTTGTTTGTTTCCAGGGCTTGGCAGCATCCCAGAGAGCGAGGCCCCCGAGAGCGCCATGTCCTGCCAGCATCACCTTCCCATCAGGACGCCTGAGTTCCGACAGGTCCAGCCGGGCTCCGCCCTGGCCGACGCCCTGGGGGAGTTCCTCCTCCCCCCGGAGCCCCCGGGGATGGAGAGCCTGTACGAGGAGGAGGGGGGCTCGCTCCACGACGTCTCCATGTTCGACCGCTGCTCCACGGGCTCCTCCGACTCCTCCATTGACATCGCTTTCGTGAAGTGCCCCAAAGGCCCGTCGGCGTCGCATCACGGCAACAACAACAACAACATGTCCCACGACGTGTTCAACAATGGTGGCAGCAAAGGGAACGGCTACAGCAAACTCTCCAACCGAGGGTGCGTGTCTCCAGACGAAGCCGTGATGATGCGTCGCAACCAACATCGCCCCCTTCAGGCCAGTCAGCGTAAGAGTAAGGTGAGGAGGACAAACGCCATGACATTTGGAATAAAAAACTCATTTGAAATAATTGACTTATCTTCTCGACTGCGAGGTTTTAACTTTTTTTTCTCTGAGCTTATGGTTTGAATAGGTTTTGCGTTTTATTTTGAAATTCAGATAGCTTTAGTTAGTTTTTAGCTACGATTTCCTTGTTTTGCTGCAGTTACTTCTTGAAAGCTGTGATTTCCAATTCCTTAGAATGCTTCAAAAATTGTGACGGGACTTGCTCAAGGTTGATTGGCTGCCTGTCAATCAAGGTGTTGCCGAGGTGATTTTTGGGGGGAGGGCGGGAGAAGCGTTGTTGCTGATTGGTTCATTAAAGTAAGGGCGGGTCTTTCGCTGCAAGCAGGGTTGTGTGTGCGAGCAGCAGCTGTTTGTTTTTCAAATACTAAAAGGAAGGATGTTTTCTCCTTAATTTTAGTTATTCATTAAGAAAAACAATGTTTTTAAAGTAGTTTTTAAAAGATTTTTTTTTTCTCACACTTAATTTTCAGTTCATTTTATTTAGTTTTTTTAAAAAAACAACAATAACTCCGCTCTACTGTCTAGTCCCTGAACGGCCTTCAGATGGAGAACACAGTGAGCTGCCTGGACAGCGGACCCCTGTCGGACCAGCTCCAGAGGGTGGGCCTGGGAAGCCACGCCAAGCTGGAGCGTCAGGGCAGCAAGGGCAGCAAAGGGAGCTCGACCCCATCCCGCAAGCTCCAGAGCCCGCTGGCCAACAGGGCGGAGCCCGACAAGCAGAGCCCCGATCTTCACGGGCTGCTCGCCATCGTAGGTTTCAGCGCAGATCCGCACCGCTTCCGGTGTCGCTTCCGCCGTTTACTGACACCCCGAATAAGAGCGATGTGTCTGAATTCCGCCAGGACTCCGGGATGCAGTCATGGGGGGAGGAGGTGAAGTGGAGGGGCGGCATGGAGGAGAGTAACCACACCTCCTTCAGCGAGAGGAGTCGCAAGGACAAAGGAGGCTTCAGGAGCTCCTTCAAGAAACTGTTCAAGAAGAAGTGAGAACATCGAAACGCATTCTTTTCAAGGCCTAGTTGGCTGCACACTGCCACCTACTGGACAAACTGAGGTTAAAGTAATGACATATTGAAAAAGTGTTCTTTCGTTTTTTCTCTTTCTTTCTTTTTCAGGAGCGGTGATGATAAGAAGGACAAAGGAGGCGAGAAGACGCCGGAACATCACAACAATGGTGACCACGAGAAAAACACCAAACTGGTGCATCTGGACATAAACCGCGGCACCGCCGTGTAAACAGTCCCCACCTGCATTAGCAGTGTGACGAATACATGTTATACCAACATATATACTGATATAAACTGCTGTAAAAATGCTGTACAGATTTAAGTCTTGTCGTTGAGCAAACTTTCCAAGCTACTTTCATTTTTTTTGTTAAGAATTCTGCCCAGACCTTCCGTGACAAAGCACATTTTATTTTAAAATAACAGCACAGTGCTGACGAGTCTTTTTAATTCACACTGAAAATGTTTGTTTTCCTCACTTATGAGGAGAAATACGACATATGCAAAAAGTCGAGACAGTGTGTACATTTTTACTGTTTGAAATGAAGTTGATCACTACATTTAAGTGCTGTTTAGTGTAAATAATCCCACAACTTTCTGTCTTTTCTGAAGATTTCTTTAAAGTTGTTTTTGTTTCCCTAAATTTCAAATCTGCTCAAAGTTATCAAGCATTTTTTCCAGCTCTCCATCCTCCGTCCGCTCAGTTTCTTAAACATTAAACACAAGTACATCATTTCGATCGCTTCGCTCAGGAAAACATAAAATGTTTGTAAGTCGTTTATGTTAAAAAAAACATATTGTTTGCATTTATTTTTCAGCACGAAGCCGTATTCTGTGATGCAACAGTGTTCAGTGAAGGTCTGTGCTGTTTTCAGTATTTGTTCTTTCATTTACTCAAATATTTGCAAAGACAAATTACAGGAAATTGAGATGTAAAAAATTTAAAGTGCTGTTGTGATTTTGTAACGATACAAAATAAACGTGACCTTGTTGGATTAGAAAGACTGCGTCGCTCCTCCGTGACTCGTTTTGAAAAAGTCCACAACACTCCGACTGTTTTCTGTTCCTTCTTTTTAATGTGTTAACCTGTCATCTCATAAATCTGTTACACTTCTGAAACAAAATATAGGCAATTATACAGTATGTAAAACAAACCCATTTTTATTTTACACTATGTACATTAAAAAAAAACCAGAACAGACATCGCATGACGGAAACAAAAGAGACAACAAAAAAAAAAGTGGCGAAAAAAGAAGCGACAGAAGAACAGAAGGTGACCTATGAGGAGGAAACCTGCACCAAAACGCACTCTGGCAAACGACTCGCAGGCGGTTGCATCAATCTGCGCCGAGCACCAGACAAGTCGGAAAGGAAACGAAGGGAAACCAATGAACGCGTCGTCGTCGTTTGACTTCTTCTGCACGGATCTGTCATTTTCAAGTCTTTTGGGGTCAAAGTCTGAATCAATGCGATAACTCTGGAGTTATTTGGCTAAACTGACGGCTTTTAGTCGAACGATTCAACAAAAACGAAACAGACAGATCGGGACTATTTTGAACGTTTTCATTTGTTCAGGCATTTCTGAATAAAAATCACAAATATAAAGTTTACACGTGACACATTTGAACAACTTTTGCTCATTGACACACAAGTGAAATGACTCCAAAGAGTTTACGCTGTGTTTAAGTCAAACATGAATTTTTACATGTTGTTGGCTGCTGTCTCTTCACTAAAGACATGCTGTGTTGTTTTTTTTCAATCATATCACGAGGTAGACTATCTAAATATGGCCTTAATAAGGTTCAACCACAGGAATTTGGCAGTATTTTACAACTCTGGACATTTCTATGTAGGATATGTCACTTTATCTTTGCAACTCGCAGAGTGTTGATCACATTCACGGACATTTTAAACGTCTACGTGGCGGAAAATCTGTGAAATTCAGTGATTTGAACGACAAAAGTGAAACCGTTGACTCTTATTTTGAAGGAACAGTAAGTACCACTTTTTCCATCCAAAATTCGAAACGTTTGCGTCGGAACGAAACAGCAAAATGTCACTTTATCCATGTCAATTCCGGATACAAGTGACTCGCTACTGCCCCCGAAGGACAAAAAGGGCACTGTCTACAGTTTACATGCTGCACCTTTAAGAAAAAAACAATACAAACTGTATTACTGAGTGTTGGCAGCGAGCACGTGTATTAGCGTGATTGTGGCTGATTCATGTGGGGCACTAATGCACTTTGGAGGCGTTTCAGAGCTAAACGAGCAGGTCTGCTTTGAAACTCTGCTCCTAAAGGGGTCCGAAAAAAGTCTTGATCAGCACGCAGGAGTTTTACAGTGACTCCCGCCACTCAGATTCAGCAATGGAGGGAAATCCAACCACGCTGTAAGAACGACAAATTCAAGAAAACACCAGAACAAGTTACATTCGTTCCTTCTATCTTTAAGCTTTCTGACGTCCAAGGAAACATTTAATAATCCTATCAGAGTCCAAAACTCACGATTTATCCTGTAATAACCCACAAATGTTAACGGATGACATGTTTTAGCTCTCTGCTGTGTACAGTTGTATGAAAAAGCCCACAAAACTGCATCGGGAACAAGACATTTGGCCTCTTAATCAGCATTATAATCAAGTTTCTGATCTTTAAAGTTCTTGCAGGTGAATTTGGGGTGATTGCTGTTTCCAGGGTGGTAATCAGGGGTTAGTTTATCATATTATTATACACAATATTGCATTATTGAAACTTTTCTATCAGATGAAGTCACTTGTGGGCTCAGTTTTTGTCTGCTTGTTGCTCCATCTCGTAGCTGGTTTTGTGTATCGTCGGTTACATTTTTACACTTGTGAGGAAAATAAAGAGGGGGACACACTCGTGGAAAAATGAGCCACCGGAAAAGGCAAATGTTCCAGCAGTGGAAGATTTCAGCACTCGGCAGCGTGTCTCGGCTCCGCTCAGCTAAACTAGTGTTCAAAGTCCTCTGAAAAATCCACCTCTCGTGTCACAGCTTGTAAAGACTGGCGGTGTGCCGCCGCCGCTGCCGCGCGGCGACATGCGTGCGGCGCGACGTCCGCGTACAGATGTGGGCCTTTAAAGGAAGTCACAGAGAAATGTGTCCAGACGATGCAATGACAGCGAAAAAAGGTTCAGACTCACACAGAAATAAAAACACTGTTAAAAAATTAAATTTTTTGGGTGGAAAAAATTGGATCTCGGATTTAATCATTATTTTCCATTTCTTGTTTATATTCTTGTACATTTCTTGCCTGTATTCGAATATGATTTTTGGGATTTTCCAAAAATTTAAATTGCTTTATTTGCATGATTACATTGTTTCCTCTTGTATTAAAAACCTAATAAATAACTTGATAACAAGTCAGATATTAAACCATCTCTTGTGATTTGTGTTTAACTCTTTCAGCAGTGATTCTATTGAGTTTTTCAGGCCTCGTTTCTGACGTTATGTGACATTCAGGGACCAACTGCCTCATTTTATTAGGTACATTCGGTCCTATTTTGCATCATTTTGAAAGTGGACTCCGTTCACATGAAGTCTTTCTAACCTTCTGCCTTTTTCGTGCATGTTCACGGGCAGAAAACATCAGAAACATCTCACGGGAGAGTCCCGCTAAACGTTGTTTAAATCGTCCTCCGAATATCTTAGAACCTGTTTTTTATTTCTGTGTCGATCCGGATTTTCTGTCTCAAACTCGACCGTCACTCATTGAAGTCCAACATCTGCACGCGACGCACTCGGCTGTGCAGAATCTATGTCTACGAACACACACGTGTACACACGCGCATACACAGGCACACACACTAGGTCATATATTATCATGACATCACATTTGCTTGTGGAATACATTTTTTTTTTCTGTGCAAATTTTTCGTAACACCAGTGGTTGGATAAAAAAAGATAAACAAAACGAGAAAAAAAAGCAAAACAGACGTCCGATTAAACAGCGTTTAAAAAGAAAAAGACAATTAAGTCAAAATGGGAGGAACGAACTTAAAAACGAACAGGACGCTGCTGCCGCCGCCGTGGCGACTGCGGCGCCGCATGCAGAACCAAGATGACCCACCGGCGTCTCTTCCCGTCGGCTCAGTCTGACGCCGAGCTCTACACCTTTATGACAGTTTACGTGTGGTTTACTAAAGCTGTCCATCCAGAGCGACAGGGGGCGCCGTTCCACCCCCCTCCCCCCCACTCGCCTCTCGTCACATGATCAAGGAGCTACAAAGTGAATCAAATGTCCGGCCGCTCCTCCTCTTTCCGTTCGTTCGTTTGTTTCTTCGTCTCCACAGTTGTACATCGCGACTATACACACGCCTATCTACACGACCAGTCGGTTTAGTGTTCGTCTCTGTCAAAAAAATACTACATTTATATTTACAACAATTAAATAGAGGTCAATTAAGCACTTGTGTGGTGTGGTGACAGGAACTGGAATTGGATGCTAGCGAGAGTGGCGAAGCTTTATAGGCTGTTTTCTCCTTTTTTTTGTTTTGAATCCTTTTTATTAAAAAAAAACAAACAAATAAAACAGGAAAAGCCATCCTGACTGTTAAAGTTACATCATGCCACAATAAATAAGGGGGGGGGCGTTAAAAAATAGAAAAGCCAGAAAGGGGAAGAAAAAAAAAAGAAGGCAAGGAGAAAGGAGAGATGGATGAGAAAAGGGAGGAGGGTGTTCTGTGCAAGATGGCCCTTCAGTGAAGCTAAAGCGCTAGTAGCAGTAGTAATAGTAGTAAGAGTATGTGTAGAACTAGTAGTAGAAGTAGTGTTGAAGTCATATTCCCATACTGGATGTGTTTTATCCCCCTCCCCCTCGGTGTGCAGTAATGCAGGGGGTGGGATCAGGAAGGTGCAGAGGTCCTTCTGCTTTCTCAGCCCGAAAAACAACTGGCCTCAGACCAGCAGTGTGAAGCCACCCGGCGACCTGCTGCTCTAACACAACACACTCCACTGACACACACATATAACACTGCTGTGCACTCTGAACGTCTGCGACTGAAGACTCCGCACCTGCTCGCGCGTCCTCCGGCAGACCGGGTGAGACGGTGGCAACCGGGCGGGCGGGGGTCGGCGGGCGGCGGGTGTGGTCGGGACGAGCGAGCCGCCAAAACGCCCTTCGTCCGAGGTGAGGGGGGGGGGGGAAGGGGGGCGGGGGGGGGGAGAGAAGAGTGTTTGGAGAAGTGTGTGTTCCACGTGCGAGTACGTTTGCGTGTCTCAGTAGCTGTTTTCGTGGCCGGCCAGGATGTAGAGGTTGCTGTGGGCCGTCGGGTTGTCTGTCGGCCGGCTCTCCAGCACCACCACCCTGTGGCACAAACACACACACACACGGTCCAAAAACACACAAAATCCTGTTAGTTTCAACACAAACTTCTCTTTTTTTTTACATCCCGACCGGAGAACGCTGCGCCCACGATTTCAGCTTGGGGTTAGTTTTCTGAACGCTCAGCAAAAAATGAGGCTTCAGGACGCAGCAAAGACCCAACGTTGACTGTGGGAAAATGTGCAGACAGCCAGCGACCCACGCAGGAGATGATCCGAGTCTCTGTTATTGGAGGAAAAGGACAGGAGAGAGCGAGGTTGTGCTCCAAAACCGATGATAGCTGTGAGTGAGATGTTAATACTGGTTCAGATGGACCCCAAAGCTCTCGCATTCACCGGCAACAACTCTCAGAGACTCTAATGAGACGACGGACACCAAAACCATCCCGTGTATTTAAAAAAGCTGCTTCGTTAGCGGCTTCTTTGCCCGTCCAGGATATCCAATTTTAGGATCGAATCATTTCTGGGTTGAGTATTTGGGACCAGGCCACTACGGGGTGATTTCGGTGTCTCTCTCTCATGAAAATCCTCATAAACGAGTCTGGATCCTTGATCTTTTGTCTCCCAGGATGAATTCCTCTGCTGTGTAAAAGGAGCAGTGAACAGCGCAGCGACACAGACGGAGAGTTTCAGGCCACCCGCGGCCGCTGAAGGTACCTGCGCCGCGACAGGCCTTTGTCCTCGGCCTCCGGGTCTCTACCGTCAGCACGTCTTCAGAGGCGAAACATCAGACAGGGTGTTAACACGGACCTCCGTCACGGTGAGCGTGTGTGTGTGTGTGTGTTTAAGTGGTGAAGACCTGAGAAGTGTGCATATGTTGGTCTGTGTGCCTCACCTGTCTGATCCCAGTAGTCTGAAGATGCGTGTGCTGTCTGAGATCTCCTGAGTGATCTGATGATTGAAAAGAGACACAACACAACATTCAGTTATTAATAGGACAATTAATAATCATTGGTTTTTGTCAGCTGAGGTCTGACAACTTCCTCATAAATCAGCTTAGTCACGAGGAGCTGGAAAATTTTCAAAATAAGACGAGTAACAGCATGTGATGCTCTGATGTAACCGAGCTGCCTCCCGATTCTTGGCGTCTCACCTCGTTGGTCTTGAAGCTCCGCCCCTGCATGCCGTGTCTCCAGAAGGCCAGGACGCTGTCTTGGAGACACACTGTGACAAAAAAGACCAACGAGAATCCTCATTAACTGCTGGCTTCACATTGAGTCACTAAAGCCAAACGTCAGACTTCTGAATCAATTTTTTGGTCTTTAATCTTCCTGCTCATGACCTTTGACCTTGTATAGATCGTTTACCTATGGCTTCAATCTGGAAGTTGAAGGTGAGCTCAGCTGACAACTTCCTGCTGGATTTCAAACGTCCCTGGAGGTTCACGATCTTTATACACCCTGCACACACACATATGAAAAGACCAAGTGATTCGCAGGTCAAGCTGCTGCCGGCGAGCCTCGTTTCTAACGCCGAGCGAGCGACTCACTGTCGAGGCAGACGAGGATGGTGTCCCTCTCCAGCTGAGTGACGTGGATCACACACGTCTGTGGTGTGTCTGCAGAGAGAGGAAACAAATAGAAAAAGAGTTTGTTTCGCCATCCGTGCCGCGCCCACCTCACTTAAACGAGCCCGGACCAGTCGCGCTGTCCTCACCTGCTTCTGTGAACCAGGAGCAGGTGGAGTTGGGGTTGACGGTGCCGAACCGGACCACCTGGTTGAGTTCGGTGCCTTTACTGACCGCCACGCAGATCAGAGGGTAGGTGTGCTCCGGGACCACCAACATCTCGAAGACCTCCAGCGGGCACGGCAACGGGAAGTCGATGTTCTGCCGTCACCACAAACGTGTTGTTCGTTTAGTGACACGTTGAAGAAAGAACTGCCTCAAACTCAAACTGGTTTTAACAAAAAGCTCCTCCAATCTTGAAGCCAAAGTTGTCGGTAATTAGCATCCAAATGTTCCAAAAGAATTGAAGAAGTGAATGAAGGGAT
Organism: Malacoctenus gilli; assembly: GCA_032164315.1. Taxonomy (NCBI): domain Eukaryota; kingdom Metazoa; phylum Chordata; class Actinopteri; order Blenniiformes; family Labrisomidae; genus Malacoctenus; species Malacoctenus gilli. The sequence goes on along the minus strand of JASSRZ010000014.1, from coordinate 3,793,738 downwards.
AAAATTGCACCTTGATGAGCATGAACTTCTGCATAGACTCCACCCACTCCAACAGCATGACACTTGACTGGAAGGCTCCACACAGGTACTTGTGGCCTGTGTATGGGTTACGAACTGCATGGGGAGAAAACATGGGATGGATCAATACTTCACTGAAATTCCAGATGTCTTACAGATGACTTTTTCATGTATCTTTGCCTGATTATGTGAAAAAACACTCTTTTTTTGTCAAGAAACTAAGTCTTATTACTCTGAAAATATGAATAGCAGAGTACTTTTTTTTGTATTTCACTTTTCTTGACAGTTTACTTCATTGCTTTGAAGTAGCTATTGCTAACTAGTTTGAAAAAGAAATGAGAAAGAAATCTTTGCTTTCCAGAACCATTAAAACAACTGTAATAAAAGGTGATATTATAGAAATAGACGCGTTTGCATGACTCACCTACACAGCACTTTTGGCATCCTTTAGTGTCTGGAATTTTATTGGACACAGCAAACTTCCTACAACCACAAAAAGAGAGAAATCAGAATAAAAACCTTCCAGGACGCTCGCTGATCATTAACCGCTTGGACTTCCTGGCTGCAGAGTTACCTGGGAATCATCTTATCAGGCAGCTTGTGTGTGGGAATGGCTACAGGCAGCTTCTGTAACTGTCGGGCCTGTTCAAACAGACCGCTCAGACTATGGGAGTACAGCTGGGAGGCTTTTCCTGGAAGGAAACAGAGGAGGGCAGAATAAGGAAGCGGGCAGAGGAGCAAGTCCGAACTCCTGATGTCAAAAACACAATCCATGAACTGTAAACACAGAAAGAAAACGTCAAAATCACAACAAAACAAGAGGAAAAGAGCAGAGAACAACTCACCAGATATGGAAAGAAGACAGCTGTTCATAACGTATAGCCAGGTACACCGTCGAGGGAAGAGCTGCACACAGAATAAGACTCATCAAGACAAGCTCGATGTTTCAACGTCTTATTACCCAACAAAACTTGCAGAACTTTTTTATGGAGTGTCTTGCGGTTGTTTTTATTATCTTCAGTGTTTTCTCACCTGCTCCATCGTTGTCTCGTGTAACTCGTTGAGATTTAACGTGTAGATTCCTTCTTCGGCTCCAAATATCAAATATTGGTCTGAAAAACACCCCAAACAAGGAAAAAATCAGCCGCTTGCACCAAAACCGAATCGCTCGTTCCTCTTTAATGACGTGCATCAGTTTCCCCTCGGTTACCTCTGGTGTCGGGGTTGATCCAGGAAGTGGCGCAGTGAATCTTCAGAGGACAGCCGTTGAACACCTTGGAGAAACACGCACCCATCTGCAAACAGGAGGAGAGATTTAGAATCAATGAACTTTACGTACAAACTGTGTCAAAAAGGGACTGGACACGTCAGCAAATTATAGACGATAGAAAAAAACTCAAATGAGGCAAATTTTTTGTTGGCCAAAGTGAAACCTTGGTTCAGAATTACAGCTGATTGTCAAAAACTATGTGAATATTTTTGAGTTTCAAGAAAAAGAAATACACTTACATGGACTTTGGGTGTTGGAGGGAGACCATTACTGATTGGCTTCTAAGACAAAAAACATACATTAAAACACATTTAAACCTAAACATTTACAAGCTATATGTAAATCTAAAGTTGTATAATGTATAATATTCAAGTAATTTGTAAAAAACTTCATCAAAATGTAGCATTACTTCATCAGTCATATTGAACTCTGCAGAGACAGGGAGTGCTCTCATCACTGTTGTGATGTATCCTCCTCAAAAACGCTCACATTTGGTTCAGCTCTACTCGACTTGGCTCAAGTCTGCTTTCAGTTTTGCTCTAGAGAGTCAAAACCGAGTAGAGCCAAGTAGAGGCATTAAATTGGCTAAAATGAGGCTTCCTATCGGATATCCTATGAGCGAGCATGACACACTCATTCATTTCCATCTCCTTACCGGAACATCCTTTTTGTCCTTTCGAATGGGGACACTAGGGGGCATGGTGGACTGCCTGTCGGCTGGACTGTCCCGCTCTCCATTGTGGGGAGAGTTGAGGCCATTACCTACAACGACGACGACAACAACAACAACCACAAACAGCACAGGCGCACACTCAGGAGGTTTGAATGAGACTGGCACCAGCAGATAAACTGTGTGTGTGTGAGCGCCGCAGCGTCCCCGAGGAAAGGTGAGGAAATGCACACAGATGCTGACGTCACTACAAAGTACGCACGCACGCACGCACGCACGCACGCACGCACGCACGCACGCACGCACGCACGGTTTTAATGAGCACGATTTAATCTGCAGGAGTGAGGACACAGAAATAAGTTCAACCAAAACAGTAGAAACAAACTACCAAGAGCAGAGAGAGGGGGAGGGGGGGGGGGCGGGGGGCTAGCAGGAAGAACACAGAGGATCAAATACAGTCATGGAGAGTGAGTATTATGTGGTATATATACACACACCACATACGACCAGCTGGACGATGATCAACTTTGTCTGCAGAGTGTCTCTTTGGGGAAAGTGAATCTGCATCAACTTTCTGTTGAGAAAGTTGTTTATGACGGACAATAAAAGCGAGATTCTCCTTTTGCTCGTTGGGTGAAAGGTGGGACAGTTTGTCCCCGGGACCCCTGCATTTTTTCCCTGCTGTTTTGCCCAAACTGATCATATTTTATCATGCACAGATTTGTCTGAAACACTGAGAATTAGATAAAGTCAAGAAATAAATCAGAGAAATGCTCTCTCTCTCACGAGCAAAATAAAGTTTCATTTTTTTGGTGAGGAGGGCAGTTTTGTTTTTCCTCGGGTTGATACTGGATTTTTTTCCTGATCTATTTCCAGCCATGTAAACAGTGCAGAACTGCTTGAAATCAACTCCAGTCTCCAGTCCTGCTGTAACAGAATTAAGTGCAGACTTTACATGTTTTTTGCTCTTTTTGGGTGGTTCTGCTTCTGTAAATTTGCTAGAGATTTTGGTGAAATCTGCAAATAAGCGCAAGAAACATCAAATTGAACACGCTGAATCAGCGAGCGAGACGAACGTGTGAGTGGATAACGGCCTGATAAAAACAGTCGTCAGACACTTGTAGGACTGTGTGTTGCTGCATGAGACGATGTTTTCTCCTCGACCGTCTTCCTACTAGGGAATCGCGGGGCGGGATGTAGCGGCTGTGATTGATTGGATTAAACAACCAATCAGCTTTGACAAATAGGACTTAAGAGACACACAGTTATATCGAGCGGGGAGCTGATGAGCGGAAGGAGCTACCAACGAAAAAACAATGCAAAGAAGCGGATTTGTTAATGGAACAAATAAATCAGACTAGAAGGGTGACTAATGGGAGACCAGACAATCAGTCGGAGGGGACGACAGGGTCTGCGGACGCTATCCAGCTACCAATCAGCTTCTCTTACTCTCTTCCTTTTCCTCCTCTTTTTCCTGCTCCTCTTTCACCTCCTTCAGCACCTCCCACGCCTCCTCCAGCTCCTCCTCTGTGTGAGGCGTGTGGAGCCACTCCCAGAAATGCCTAAAGCTCCCATCATCCTCTGGGGCAGAGGGTTCCACGTCTTTGCGCTTGGGGCTGTCGTTACCTAGGCTGCTGCGGCGGTGGGGCGGCAGCTTCGGGGGCGGGGGCCGCGGGGGGACGTTGGAGGCCGGCCGGGCGGGGCTCGGCGTCTCCGGGACGGGGCAGCGCTTGATGGTGCCTCCTCCGCCGCCGCCGTCGTCCTCGCTGTGTGATTGGCTGTCATCTTGTTTGAGCTGAGGCTGCGGCTGGGACGAGCAAATGGACTTGGGCTGGAGGGAAATGAGGAACAGTCGGTTCGTTTTTCAAATTAAAAGCATCAAAGCTCTTCAGACAACAAAACTTCTTTTCACAGCAGTGCCGATAAATTGTAATTCTGATTTTAGCTCAAAGAAACAACGACTCGTTAACTTACTTTGGGAGGAAGCGGCGGGGGGACCTTTGGCCTCATGATCGTACTAGATTTGCTGAAAAAAGCAAAAGACACAACGTTTAATGCAAACACTCAGAGCTGCACTGACAACACAAACATTAAACGACTCGTACATGGAATTCAACTTGCTGTTTTGAAGCAAGCTTTATCTTGATCAAGATCACAAATCTTCAGGTGCATCTCAAAAAAGTAGAACACTAAAAAAAGGTTTGGTCTGATTTTTCTCAACTTACAAGTGGAAAAACAAACCAAACCCCCCAAATTTTTGAACTGTTTCCTAATTTAAAGAAAAGTATATTTTGTAATTTTCTGTGATGCACCTGTGATGTGGTTCAGACAGTTTTTTCAGGAGTAGAAATAGAAAACATTTCTATTTATCCAAAGCGATGAGACAAAATGTATTAATTTTTTATGGAGTGACTGGGAGTTAAAACACTGAATGGTTGGGAGAAGCACTAACACACACTAAGGTCTGAAAGGGGGTTAATCAGTAAATACAAAGTGAGTCAGGAGCACTAAAACAAGGAGGAGAACATGGAGAGGAGTGACGAGTAAAGTCTCTGAGAACAGCAGATCAAAAACTAACAACAAAGCACAACAAAACAATTAAAATGCTGTTTATTCCTCCTTATATTTCATCACAAACCTGACAGTTAGCACACAATGAATCATCAAGCTACAATTTGAAAAACTGTCCTGCAGGTTCCAACATCTAATTCTGAGATTCAATCAACTTTGAAGAATCAACGACTAAGAACGTGAAGAACTTTGACTGTGCGCTGCATTCAAAGAGACTTTATTCACGAAGCGTTTCACATGGAAGAGAGAGAGACGCTGGTTAATGAGTAACAGAGGAGGAAATCAGATCACTGCACCTAAAATGAACACAGGTTTGAAGCCAGTTGCAGCGAGAACAAATACAAGGACAGCGACGAATGATTCAGCTCGATGGAAAGCAACACACACTCACACACGGCGAACAAAGCCTTTTCAAAGAAACTCAGAATAAAGACTGAGCGTGGGTCATAAACGGCTTTTTTACAAGGACGTAGAGAGAGATAAACGAGTGTTAAATCTGAGACTAAGCTTCTGACTAACCATAGACGTTTTTCTTTTCATTTTAATGACGTTACTGAACATAAAAACGCAACTTCTTGAAGAAATTGTTAAGAAAATAACTGTACTGCTCCCTGCTTTTGTCCTGCATGCTTGGTGTTTGTTCACAGCTTTCTGTGCTCGCTCCACATCTTGTGGGTTTGTTGTGCAGCGTTCCAGCAGCTCTCAGAGGCCTGGTGTGTAAACCGCAGTGTTTTCAGTGGTTTTATGTGGATTAACGGACCCGAAAGTCGACTGCAGCAAAACTGACCTTTCTACAAACATTGTCAGGAGAAAGATTATTAGTGGTTTTGTCGAAAAAGCTTTTTAACGGGCCACTGAGTCGCTGAGCACCTGAATGTTTCTGGCTAAAATGTTTGCTCGTTTTTAAATGTGGCCTCGAAAGAAGAGGTGGGGAAACAATTCACTTCACATTTCTACTCGGTTTTTATTTCCACCAAACCTAATGGAAGCCATAAAACTTTAATTCAGGTTCCTTTTCTATCTCTCGCTGCACTGTGACGACAAGCAAAAATGCCCAAAATAAAAAGCTGAAAAGGTCCCGCCGACTGCGGAGGGGAGCGTCTGTCCGGAGACTCTGGCACGCCGCGCACGTTTGGCGTTTCAACAATGAGGGACGAGGCCGAGCGCCAGAGCTGCAGTTTTATAGGAGCGGGAGGAGACAGAAGGCGGCGCGCGTGCGTGTGCGCGCACACACGCACACAGGCGCGTGCACGCAAAGCGCAAGAAGGCACACAGATGGCGCAGCAAGCGGAGGACAAAACAAAACAGCGAACGTGACGACAAGGTCAGGAGGATCTTCGGTTCCGGGAGCGAGACGGGACTCTGACCTCATGTCGAGCCGCACTAAACAATAATCCAGTGACGCGTCGCTCAAGATGAGCGTTTGATACTATGGCTTTTGGCTGAACTCGTGACTTAGAAGCTCTCAATCGAGTGTCAATTTAATTTGAACTCATCTAAAAACAAATAAGTGAAGTAGAGATATTCAGATATCAAGTGAAAATTCGGGGTTAAAGTCACTGTTAGTACACAAAACAGCAACAGCATGGAAAACACACAAGCGGTAAACACACACACAAACACAGGTGGCAAATGTGGCGTGATGGTGGGGTGTGCTGCATAGAGATGCGTGGATGAAACTGTGGCAGAGAAAGGAAGCCTCCCTCCCATCGTCTTCCTCCTCGTCCCTTCCTCTTGGAAGCGAGGAAGGGACGGGCGAGAAAGGGGGACAGGTGAGGGAGACAAGGACGGGGGAGGCTTCTCGCTCTTAGGCTGAGAGGGGAACTTACTGAGTGTGAGTTTCATCATCATCTGCACCATCATCATCCTCATCCTCATCATCCCCTAAGTGTGCCACATGGCCCCTGGGAGAGGAGGTGAAGACAGGAGGGGAGTGGGACAGAAATGAGGCGAGGAGGGGGGCAGGAGGAGGAGGAGGAGGAGGAAGAAAATATTTTGGTGGTGAGGGGGGAGGAGGAGGAGGAGGTAGAGATGGTGAGATTAGGGAGAGAGGGTGCAAGCAAAGGAGGCAGGGGATGACAGAAGGAGGAGGAAGGAGCAGGAGGAAGGGAAGAGGAAGGAGGGAGGGAGGGAGGGAGAGCTGAGTGAAGCTCAGGATACAAACTACTACTAACCACTAAACCCTGAACAGATCTGGAAGGACTAAACGGACCCAAACGAGAGGCGACACCTCGACTTTAACTCCACAAAGACTCCAACTGATCACTTGCACTTCCAGCTGTTTGAGCCCATTCAGTCCTTAGAGATCAACACACAGTTCATCTGTAAACTAAATCAGATCCGTCACTGCTTCCTGTAAATTCCCACATACTTTAGAAGTGTATTTTCTTTTATCTCAGCTGCAGAGAAGCAGGTTTTAACTGAGACCGACTCCAAACGAGTTGAGATAAACAGAAAGTTATTGATTCTGACTTCTCGGGTTTGATCGGTGTTAAACTGTTGACACATAAAACGCTATAACCAAAAAGAGGAACCAGTTCTCTCGACAGAGCACCTGTTGTGTGCACTCATCAGAAATAAACGTGTTATAAAAATAACAATCTGCTTTGTCTTCATCTCGAGCTGTTAATTCCTCTTATTCGCTAACATCTGGACTGTTTTTACCGGCTTATATGAGATAATCACGTAAATATTTAACATTTCGGCCACAAATTGTCGACTTTAAAAGGCCATGTAGTAATCCATTGGTTGTAATAAGACACTTTCTGTCATTCTCATGTCTAAGCAAGCAAAGGTCTCAGTTGGACTTTCAAATGGACCTGAAAAACCCTGATGCTCGAAGAGTTTACTCAATCAAACATTAACATTGCGACGTTGCAACATTTATTTTGAAGACGGTGAAGCGATAAGTTGACCTCAAAAGTCAAAACCTGGAGCTGAGACACTAACATGTTGAATTGAGACCAAGCACAGAGTCCAAGGGAGTAAAAACCTCAAACAATATCCTCTGCTTTATGAAATTAGATGTTCTGACGGACGCGTTTTCTCTACAGTGGAGATTTTAAGGTAAAATAACAGAAAAGTATCTTTAACACCTGAAAAGAGCGCATGTGAAAGATGATCCTTTACCCTCTTCTCTGGATAAATAAAGTCTTTTCAGTTGTCCCTTTATGTAAAGTTCAGTGGAACACAATCATCAGCTCAGATTGATTTGCAGGAAATAGAAAAAGCACAAAAAAAAGCAATTATTGTCTTTTGGAAGCCTTTTTTTCCCATCAACTTGTCAGCTAATTAAACCCATTGCATCCTCAGCTACGCAACAGTACGTGCATGTGTGTGTGTTTGTGTGAATGTACACGTGAGAACGTGTGTGGTCGTGTGTGTGTGTGTGTGCGAGCCATGCTCTGCGGGGCGTCTCTATAAAGCACAGCCTTCTCCCAATGGCATCAAAGCGTGAAGCAAGCCGCAGAGGCGGGAAAGTAAAGACCCAGCAGAACCCAAAATGCCAAGAGGCGTGACAGCCTGAAGTCGTTACGGTAGCGTTAGTGGCGTGTGATCGCACCGATTAGTCCGGCTGTTAATGATTGGCTGATGGGTGGGCGTGGTTAAAAAAATAAAAAACACCAGCAGATCGCCGAATCCGGAGGAATAAAGGCTGCGACTCACCTCTGCTGCAGCTCCTCCTCCACAGATTTGAGAAGACTCCTGTTTATTTAAGAACAAACGAAAACGCAAATCAAAGGACTGAATGAAGTTCTTCCATCCAGCAGGTTGCAGTTTTGTGACCTTGAAGCCCGTATTTTACACTTATTGCCCAACTGGTGGCACGGCAGCGAAACTGACGCACCAGCAAGCTTTAGCTTCATGTGGCTTCATCTTGCCAACGCTGGCGTCGAGCAGAAAAAGCAGAAACGAGTAGAAAACTAAAATAAAGTGAAACTCACTTATTTCCTCCCAGTAGACTTGGTGAGTCGTGTCCGTACTCCAGCTGCAAGTCCTGCGAGAGAGACAAAGAGCGTTAAAACTGAGACATGTTGCACTTTATCACTGGTTCATTTGAAAGACTGTAAGTATTAAGCTGTAAGATCTTATCCAAGTGCAGCAGTAAGCCACACTTGCATTTGTTCTACCGCTAAAGCCATCTTCAAGTAAAGCGCAGCCAAAGCAACAACTGGCTGCTGGATAAACAAACAGTGACACCACAGAAAACTGCAGCTTTGTTTTGAGTCTACTTCATACTTTCATAAATGTACACAATGAACACATGAGTAATAATTTGAATTGAAGACTTGACTCCTGCTGAGTTCACATTGTGGAAGTCAGTGAACCTGTTATGTCACAAACAGGCGTGACTGTGTCACCGAAACTCTGACAAAACAAAGAAAAACTAATCTTCCTTATTAGTTCGATGCATTTTAGACTCTGAATCTGGTGGCAGGATGTAGAAAACTTACAAAAAAACATGAGGAACAGCATCACAGGAAAAAACAATGCTGATCAATATAATAATTTATAAGTAAGGTCCTAAATTTATGTTCATGTTACCAGATTTATGGTAACATTTACTTAATTCTGGGTGAATTCTGACTCATTTGGTGTTTTTCTACTGATGGATAATCAGTGTCCTTCACAGAAAGATAATAAATTAAAAAAAAAATTAATTTGTGCGTCGCAGGTTGTGACAGATAAAGAAAGTCTATTTGTTTTTTTGAAAAAAGGCAAAAACTGCATAAACTTAACAGCTCTTCTCTGACATGCCACCTTTATTCTACACTAAACCAATGAAAACGCTACTTTGGACCACAATGTGAATGCAGCATTGTGTCGGAAATATAATTGGAGATAAAGATGTGAAGCGACATGCATGCAGAAAGAGAGAGACGCATACTGAAAACAAATGGAAACGGACACAAAGAGTTAAACACGACACGCAGAAGACGGCCTTCTACGGAGAAGGCCTCATTGGTCTGAATCCTGACGATAACGAACGAACAGCAGGTCACGAAAGACAAGAGAGACACAGACTGGAGAGAGAAATACCACAAAAATATCAGAAACTGCTACAAACTATTAATAAAAAGTTGAGTTGATGCCAATAGGTTAAGATGCAAGTTTAACTTCCTTCCTGCTTTCAGCACCAACTCAGTGCCTCATCCTGGATCTAGATATGTGTTTAGAACAACAATTACGTCACTAAGGACTCCTATCACAGAAAAGAAAGTGCGACACCAGTTAGTGAGGCAGAAGCCGAAGCTGCAGAAGGAAGAACAAAATGCAAAGACAGATGGATACACCAGAATAGAGAGACCGACACTGTGAAGATCAACAGAAATACATGTCAGACGCCAAACAGCCAAAAAGAATCAGTGCTCTGAAACAACAACACAGAACAGCAGGGGCTCAAAAAGCGAGAGAGCCAAAGGAAGGACGAGAGGGCGTCCTTTGGAAATGCGTCAGGAAAGAGCAATATGGAGAGTCAAAAAAAAAAGAAGGCATGAGGTTAGAAATGAAGACAGAGTGGAAATAAAAGAAAGGAAAAGGTCAACATAGGAGGCCAGAGGAGAGGCTGAAAGACAAAGAGAGAGAGACAGAGAGAGAGAGAGAGAGAGAGAGAGAGGGGAGAGAGAGAGACAGAAGGAGTACTACCAGATTAGATCTCGCGGTATAGTAGAGCTCCTCAACACAGTCCAGATAGGGCTCAGAATCACACTGGTCAGCAAGACAGAGCGAGAGAGACCTCAGTTAATACATTAACCTGGACTGATGGAGGGGGGACGGGGAGGAATGGAGACATGGAGGCAGAGAGAGAGAGATCGAGAGAGAGAGAGAGAGAGAGAGAGAGAGAGAGAGAGAGAGAGAGAGAGTCAGAGAGAGAGAGAGAGAGAGAGAGAGAGAGAGAGAACGAAAATGAGACGAAATCACGAGACGTGTTGGGTCAGTGAGGCAGCGTCCGAACGAAGGGCGGCCGGAATCTGCCGGCGCTGCGGAAACGAGGCGCCTCGTGGTCGTTTTTCGCCTCTTCGGCGCGACGCGAATCATCAGCGGGAGTTTTTCGAGCGCAAGTGTGTCGAATTCGGACGGCGACGTCTCCGCCGAGGGACACGCGCACACAGACAGACGAGGACATTTGTCACCAGCAGCGAATGTGACATGATGGAGCGCGCACAGGCGAGCGAAGCGCCCCCAAAGGAACGCTGTGAAAAATGATCCACGCTCCGCCGAGCCGCCGCCACAAGACTGCCGATGCGCCCTCTGGTTCGGTTCGTCTTCAGAAGGCCAAAGTTGGCGTCGTCCGCCATATTCAACCGACGTTCCCGTTGTCTCGACGCCGCCGCGTTCGAGTTCAACTAAAAATAAACAAGAAAACCGACCGGAGACGGGAGGCAAAACGTCCCCAGCGTGGACGTGCGAGTGAGTCAGCGCGCTGACACATCAGTCTGCAGCACGCTCACATTTCTTCCTGCGAGGAGGATGCGGCCCTCGGAGGAAAGCTACTTATCGGAAGCGGTCCGGAACCCGCCGCGGTTGCGAGCGCTTCACCTATAAGTGAATTGCTGGCACGCGCCGCCGGCTGGGGGACGGATTACGGGAGGAGAACGACGCGTGGCGAGAAGCTCTGTTTATCGGCGGGCGCGTGCAGGCCGACGGAGAGCCTGGTCATGCTGCAGAGTTCCAGTGTGTGTGTGTGTGTGTGTGTGTGTGAGAATGAAAACCACCCTTGTGGGGACTCGCATCGGTTTATTCACCCCCATTTAAAGAAGCCCCGTCGTCCTCGTAGTGACTGAAATCAAGTCGCTACGAGAATAATTCAGGCAAACACACGTGTAATGAGTGAAGTTTAGTTTTACCGTCCTTGTGAGGCCCGGCCAGTTCTGTGGGGGCTCAGAAAAGGGAGGGCCCCACACTGGTTTATGGGTTTTGAGAGGTCAAGATGCGGTTTTATGGCCGAGGGTACATCTGGGACGAGGTTAAGGGGGCGAAGGTGAAGGCTAGGGTCTCGGAAATGGACGACGCCAACGTGGAGGTCCCACAAATGCAGCACAGCGACTCTCTCGACACGTTTGTTTAGTTAGAAATGTTTAAACTCATATATTACGGCGACGTTTCCTCGCGAGACCAAACGTCCCGACAGGATAAATGTGTCAATTTGAAAGTGGAGACGGATCGCGAGGTCAGACTGAGGGTCAGGGTTTGCCGAGTGGCCGCCGGGCCGAGTTTAGAGCCGGCAGGAAACGAACGTAAATCACTGCGAAGTCCCCACAAGGCAGGAAAACCTGTGCGTGTGTGTGTGTGAGTGTTTTCCTAATGAGTCTCATCTTTCACGTTTGAAAAGCGTCTGACGAGCGACTGTCGTAGTTCTGTGACGTTTTTTGGGGGAGAAAAAATAATTACAATTTAGAGAACGACAAGCTCGACGGGGAACCAGCTGACACACACACACACACTCACTCACACACACACACACACACACACACGCACTAAAACACAGATGTCAAGCCGCCTGCAGCAGTTTGTTGTTCTTTTATTACATTGTGACCTTTCAGGATCGATGTAAATCTAATGCAGAGCTCGTTAGTGCGTTGCGGCTCAGAAACAGGTAAAAGCCTGAAATAACCGTCGGAGGACGCCGATTCACCGCCGGCCCTCAGGAACAGGATCCATCTGTGTGGATGTAGCTCTCATCTCCTCGTTAGGCGCACCGTCCTGTGATGAGAGCTCCGGGGGGGGGGGAGGGGGGGACGACAAGCTGGCGAGTTCGAACCCGCTTCGTCCACGTGTGACGTGCCGACGTCGAGAAGCGGTGGCTTCGAGCTGCGAGTCATTCGAGGGGTCGAGATCCGGATCGCGGGGGGAAGCGGCGCTATCTCGTTGCAGAAGCGGGGGAGGGGGAGGGGGGAGGAGGGGGAGTTGGCCTGCTGTTGTCACGGTGACCTTCAGCGTGAGACACCCTCACCCCTGAATCAGAGCAGCTCGGCGCCGCTGCTTCGTCCGGCCCCCCTTTAAAAAACCAGAGCGAATCGTCGTCTTTGACGATAGGAAACTTTCGAGGGGGGGTTTCCAGCTTGAGACCATTCACCCGACCCCCCCGCGTTGACCGTCAGTCGACCACTTTACCCTCTGAATAACGGCGAGTTACCGAAAACGAGCGCGAGAAGGGAAGTTACTCCCTACTGAGCCGAGGCGTCCTCGCCGTCCCCTTTAAGAACCTCGGACCGGTCGCGGGTTTTACGGCGACGCGGCGGGACGGTCGCTTCGAGGCGCTCCGAGAAACGACCACATGGCGCCGAGACAGATGTGCTCGCTGGCTTCATCAAAAAACACACGCGATTAAGACAAATCGAGAGTCAGAAGCTGAAGCTCGGTGCCGAATGAGGCCACTTCTGCCTTTGCTGATCTCTTCGCCCTTAACTTTCATATTTATCGTCCTCCGGGGTGAAATTTGACCCGATACCACCTGAGGGGTTAAAGTCCGAAGTTGCAAACGGCGCCGTGTCGTAAATCAGCGTCGGAGAGACCGACGAAAGCTCACACGAGTCGAGTTCTCACCTAAGATTTCAACGAGGACGACCGCGTCTCATTTCCAACAGGTTTCTACTCATTAAACCTCATTAAATGAATGTTTATAATAAGGAGCCAGACTTGCACGCCAGAAAAGGTTACGCGAGGTTATCTCGCCACAGAAACGACACACATTGTTTACATTTCTCCGGCATTGTCGAGGCTTCCTGCGACTCTCACGGAGTCTGTTATTAACTCGACAAGCCGGAAGCCAAACGTCAGCCAAACGCAGCTATTCGCCAGATATGAGGGGGAACGAGACGCCTCGTCGGTTCTTCGTCGGAGGTGAATGACATAACGAGAAGAAAGGAAGAGAAAAGATGAAAGACAGAGAATTATTCACTCTTTCCCTCTAAAGAATCAGGTGACAGGGACTCGGAAAGCAGCGCAACTACGCCATCTAGTGGTTGGATCGCCTATGTACAAGTTTTGCAGACATTTTTCGGGAAAAAAGTGAGAATTAGGTTGTTTTTAATGTTGGAGAATACTCTAAAATACAGAAATCAACACAATTAACCCAGTTTTGTTGATATTTTTATGTGTTTTAAGAATTAAAGCTGAAGGATAGAAGGAACTCTGAGAGCGTCCACACAGCTGCAGTCATAATGAAGCAGAACAGGGGGCTTTATAAGAGGAACGAGCAGCTCCGGCACAAAACACGCGCTGCCAACAATGTGGTGCATTCACGCTGATAACGCCGCCGCGCTAAATGAGACGCCTGTTTGAACGCATGTCAAAAAGGAGCAACTCGGTGACAGTCGAGGACTGGAGGAGGAGGGGGGACGGGGGGGACGGGGGGGGGTTAGAGTTAGAGGCTGACGGACCCCCGAGCGTGAAGCGCAAAGTCAAGGAAATGTGACAAATGCTGGGAGCGCGGTGGGAGGGGCTTGAAGTGGCGGGATCGCCGGCGGGATTTATTTGGTAGCGAAAAATATACACAAGCTTGGGAGGAAGGAAGGGGAACGGGAGAGAGACAATGGAGCAGGGGGGGGTGGGGGGGGGGGGTGAGGCTGGGAGGGCACCCAGGGGAGTAGGCCACGGAGGGGGGAGGAGGGGGACGAGGGGGGGGGGGCCAAAACACGCCCCC
>JASSRZ010000014.1:3767436-3779463 GCA_032164315.1 Malacoctenus gilli | reverse complement strand
GCGAGAGAGAGAGAGAGAGAGAGAGAGAGAGAGAGAGAGAGAGAGAGAGAGAGAGAGTAAGGGAGAGAGAGAGAGAGAGAGAGAGAGAGAGAGAGAGAGAAAGGAGAAAGAGGACGATGGAGGTGGGAAATGGATTAAGGCCAAAATTGGCTCAGGAGTTAGAAGTAGCAGGAGTATTAATCTGAAGGGAGGCGGGGAGAGATTGTACACGATTAGAAAAAAAATAACGGGTGGAGGTCGTGGTTAAAAATCAGCACAACTGAACGGGGAGGCATCCAGAGTCACATTTTTATAATTGGCTTAGTAAAAGAAGAAGTAAAGAGCCAATTAAAACTTCAAAATCAATGACAATATCTTAGATATGAACAATACCAAAATATGTGACAAGTGAACCGTGTTACTCAGTGTCACTGTTGTTCACTTTCAGATCATCTCTGTCCGAGACTTGTTTGATTTTCTGCTGCTAATTGAAATGAGAGCAATGATGGTTCCTTGATTTTAAATAATCGACCAACGTCTTGGATGGATGATTCTTGGAGAGCGAGGCGAAAAACAATCATTTGAAATTTTGGGGTAAAGAGAGGGACGGACAGAGAAATAAAAGAAAAAGGGCTTCTCTTCTTTTTTTTTTTAACTTCAGGTAAATCTTGATTTGAAAAGACAGGAAACAGGAAGAGGAAAGTGGGAAAAGTGCATAGAAGGGACAAAAAAAACGTGACAGTGAGGGAGGAGAGGAGAGGACTGACTGGACGCTGTGACTGTGCACGAACCCTCGACCAGCTCGCTTTCAACTGACATGAAAGGCAATCGCATAATTAGCTGGGATTCTTGTAAAAAATTGTAGTTTTATCCATGCAAGTTGAATTTTTTCATGTATAAATACTGCAACAAGGCAATTGATAGCAGTGGTTTGTATTTGGGGTCCAGGACTCCCTTTAAGGTTGTGGTAGTTTCGTAGACTCAAGAGGAGACCTCAGAAACTGCCTTGTGCTTTTATTCTGAAAGTACTTGCTTGTGTATATTGGTGTTTGGAGCTTCAGTTGGCTTCACTGTGACGTTTTGGCAACTAAGGGATCATAAAGAGGGGCCATGGAAGCTATTTTGGGGGTGTTCAGAGGAAATTGTGATGGAAGTCGTTTGATTACATGTAATTGTGCGATTGCTTGTAGCCTTTTATCTGTTATATTAAGGCACCAAGTCGGCCTTTTTCAGGTGCTGATACACTGCTTGAAAGCTACAATACACCATGTAGCAGTCACAGGTAATTGTGTGGATGGGCTTCAGGTTTGGTCCAGCACAGAGGGACAACAAGACAGGAAGATCAGGGTGCCTCCAGTGATTAGGTGAGGATCAGCCATGCCGGTACAGGTGAAGTGACATCCACAGAAACGTGATCTTGCACACACAAATTACGACATGAAGTAGGTCCGATCTGTGAACTCACCGGCTCATGATGAGGCTCCGTCTCTTTCCGCAACGGAGGATCAAACTTCACCTGACCGACTGGTGAGAGAGAGAGAGAGAGAGAGACAGGAATACAGAGACATTAGGCGGTCACTTTAATCTCCCAGCCGTGACCATGTTTGTGCGCGTCGACCTTGTGCGGTGACTCACAGTTGATCTCCGACAGAGTTTTTCCTTCCCTGGTGCTCCTGCTGGTGGAGCGGATACGATGAGGAACAGAGACCGGAGACTATCAGGGAAGAGGAGGAGACATGGCGAGTCAAACAGCTGTTCAAAGCTTGGACACCATGTAGTAAGTTTACATGGGACCCGAGATTACAATAGGTTTAGAAGAAGCAGAAAAAAAAGATATAATCCCTCCGCTATTTCCTGTGGGTGGGATTTGATGACACAGCAAAATCCAAAAGGCAGCCACAAACTGCGAGAAGACAACCATGCCATGGCAACACAAAGAGAAAACAAACCTTTCCTGGCAACAAGGCTGAGCCACCACAATCGGATCGACTCACAAGGTGAACCACAGGAGTTCATACACAGACTCTGTGTTTCTTGAGCTAAAAAAATACACTGCAACCTCAAATCATGCTTGTAAAGCACTGGGAAAGACAAACACTATCAAAATGCATCACTCAAAGTTTGTAACCACTAATTTGTCCATATAAAACCAATATATTGAAGTCTATTCCAGGATATAAACTGTTGTTTAACGATCAATAAAGAGAGCTTCTCATCTGTCGTATCTGAAAGTAACAAGGATTCAAAAAAGAGACTTTATTCTTTCAGTTTAGAGAACAAAAAATAGTAAAAAGATCTTTACTCTCATGTTTAGATGAATTATTCTATGCAGCACTTCAGAAGCTATCTTTACAAACCCAATATATTTCTTATTAACCAAACAGATGACAAAGACCTGGATTGAACTGAGATAATCCTGAATAAGCTTTTGGACTGATCTGCTTCAATGCAGGCTTCATGGCTACCAATCAATGTTTCTGATGTTGTCATGGCAGCAGGAGGTACAGTACTTGTGTGTGTGTGTCAATTCTACATGGTTTAGCTGCAATATTAGTGCGTTGCTTTTAAACTAATCTGAACTGATTCATAGTCTTTAAGTGCATTCAACAGGCTAACACAATACTTTTATTCTCGCCTGCATGCTTGATGCATGACATTATTGTTTAGGTCCAAAATTCTACATCAGCTGCCATGACAACAGCAGCAGACAGAAATGAATGGAAATCATCTTTCTGTCAAGTCATTCATTCCTTCAGTCCTGCTTCAGAACACAAAACTGTCAAGTGGCACAGCGGTTGGTGTTAGATCGGCGTCACTGCAGCTGGCACTGGTACCTTCCTACGGGCCGCGAAACGCGGCGCACGTCGAGCGCCGGGGCTTATGGGAAGGAAATGACCCCTGTACTTAAACTGAAGAGGAGGAAGAGGATGGGGGAGGGGGGAGAGACGACAAGAGACACAAAGGAAGGGTAGAGGAAGGAGAGGAGGAAGGTGAGGAGAAAGAAGAAGTGCTACAAGAAGAGAAAGAAGTGGTAAGCCAAGAAGAGTGAAACGTAACAAATAGGAGAAAGGGAACACGGAAGGAAAGAGGGCAGAGGGAGAACGAGAGCAGAAAATGAGTCACAAGTGCTGGAAAAAAGGGACAGAGTGAGGAGAAGTGGTGCGAACGTCAGGAGGAACTCGGGAGAACAAACATAATTGAAGGAGGAGGACGACTGAGATCCTGCACACTGATTAAAGACGACGTGCTCGTTTTCAAACTGCTCGTACTGAAAAGAGCAAAGGTTACCTCCGGCTCAGGGTCGTCATCGTCGAAGTCGTTGAAGGTGCTGTGGTCGGGGTTGTTGGCTTTGTCCAGCAGCTCGATGGCCAGCGTCCGGCTGAGAGGCTGGGACACGAAAGGATGCTGGGAAAACAAGAGAAGAGACGCATTAATCATCATGTAACAATCAAGAAGAGAGAAAAGAGATTGGTAAGAGAAATAAAAGTTAGCCAATTCTAATGCCATCAGAGCATCCCATAAAAAACTTTCCTAAATGTTTCTGTCATTGTTAATTGTCACGTTTGAGCTTACCTGCAGCAGTTTTTCAGCTGTGGGCCTCTTCTTGGGGTTCTTTGTCAAGGCCAGTTTGACAAAATGATGAAAGTTATTTGTCCTGTTTGTTCCAAAAGAGGCAAAAAAAAAAGCAGAGTTAGAAACGTGACTTCCAGGTTTGATCGTCTCCAAATTGTGTGACAAAGAAACTGGTCGAAGAGACTTACCATTTGATTTTATCTTTCAATTTAGGAGGCTGGAAATTACTCTTCGTCATGAGGAACAGAGCTCTGCAGAGGAGAAGGAAACCAAAGGATCAGATCTCCACGCTGGTCGTGTCGAACTAAACACTGACACACTGCTCTACCTCATCGGGTGCAGGTCAAACATGGGTGGCTGGAGCTCGGCCAGCTCTATTGCAGTGATGCCCACGGCCCAGATGTCACACAGCTGGTTGTAACCTCCTTTCCTCTCCACAGCTGCCACCTCAGGAGCCATCCTGCATAGAGAGATAGAGCAGACGAACGGTGAGCAACAGAAGGAGGCCATAGCAAAGAGGTGGCTGGAGTGAAATGTGACGTTAAATTAGGTTAATTAAAAAGTTACACACAAAGCTGAAGTCTGAATATTCTACTCCATTTGCCAGCAACACAAGGACCCCGATATGAAGCATAGTGACTTCTGCACGACCTCCAAATGCTCGTTATTGATTATAGTTTTGTCGTAAGGTGAATTAAATGGTTCCCTACTCCTGAGTGTATCAAACTAATATGTTTAATCTATCAGAATTCATGCTGAGAAAAGACAAAACAAACTTCTCACCAGTAAGGAGTTCCAATGAAAGATTTCCTCTTGGCAAGAGTTGCTGTGATCTGCGCTGAAACGCCAAAGTCAGCTGTGGAGAGACAACGGAGGAGAGCGAGAGAGGGGTTGAAAATTAAGATTTGAACAGGAGAACAATAAATGAAAGAGTGACTGAAGACACAGGGAAAAAAAGTCATAAAAGAAGAAAAAATAGAAGAAACAATAAAACTGCAATGAGGCGAATTTGATTTCCAGGCAGGAAGAAATCTCATCTCACCTAGTTTAACGTAGCCGTTGTCTGTCAGGAGGATGTTGGCTCCCTGTCACACAAAATCACACATCAGCTTCCCACACAAATAAAGTAAAACCCTGACATGTCAGAACATTGAGAAATTAATATATTAGCACATAAAGAAACAGGCCCAACAAGCTCAGCAATAATCAATGATCCATTTTAAATTTCCAACATCACCAAAACACAAGAGGTCCGAACTGAATGCTGCTCCACACACAGCGCAACCACAAGTGTGTGAAGTTTAATTGATTTTCACAGATTACAATCAGCAAATAATGTTGAGAACTGTTTGGATGCAATTCGACTGTGCTTTAAAACTCTAAAAAAATGATCATCTAAATTCAAGCCAACAAAAGTAACATGATGCTTCCTAAAACACTGCAAGTATGCTGGAAACCATTTAATAATTCAAAGGTTTGCTGGACCTGCGTATGTTCCACTTTTCTCCAAACTCACCTTAATGTCTCTGTGCATTTTGCCTTTATTATGTAGGTAGTATAAACCCTGTAAACAGAGCAGGGAAACTGAGGTTACTGTTCAAAAAAAGAAGTCATTTAAAATAACAATATCACAGCAAATACATTGTATTGGGAACATTTACACTTTTATTCTCAATATTACCATCTAAATTTGCTCTATCACATTGAAATCAAACACTAAACATGAAGTGACGAGGAGCAAGTTTTCCTCCCTTCGTCTGCGTCAAAACAACTTATATATCAGTTGATTATTTTGGGGTCAAAACAGCAAGACAAAGTGAGACACTCTCAACAGAACAGAAGGCCAGTCCTTCACTAATGCTTGGCCTTGTTTAAAAAAATACACACACACTGTAGATGTATTGTAAACAATACCTGCAGGGTCTCCCGTGACATATAGGCTATCTGTGACTCCGACAGAGGCCCAGTTACTGAAGGAGCGGAAAAAGTGGGAGAGGGAGGAACACATTAGTTAACATCACACTGCGGTTTTTCATGCATGTGTGTACAAGGGTGTGTGTGTGTTTGGGGATCTGCTGTTCATACCATGATAGATATCCTGCAGAGAACCTCCTCCACAGTACTCCATACTGATCCATAACTTGTCTCTCCTGGACACACAGGGAGACTCCGTCAGCGGCTCGCGGGAGAACACGCAGCGTGGCAACAGTCACAAGCGAATACCAGATGTCAGAAACATGCGATGGCGGTTCTTACCGTAGATAACTGCCAAAATAGGCGACGATGTTGGAGTGTTTACAGTCCTTCATCATGATGATCTCCTGCTGCACGACAGCAAAGTCCTCACCTGCAGCGATCGCATGCACACACAAATACATCATCACAGCAGTGATACTTTAGGATCTACCTCCACACTGTTACTGTGACCTACAGAGCAGCCAAGAAGCAAGAGGAGAACAACGTTTGTTGTAATCCTTCTTGCTTTTGTGTCTAATGTGTGTGCACTTAGCTTAGCTTAATTAAAACAAGGAAGACAACCAGATGGGAAGCAGCAGAGTGAGTTTTGGACCTGTTTGCCACTCAAGAGCTAAATTATTCAGTAATTGACAGCAGTATGTTGTGTTTCAACAGCTGTCAGGTAACTTCTGAGGTATAAAGCGCCCCCCTACTAATGAAACACATGGTGGGAATCAAACTACCTGCATCAGTGAGACAGTGAGGACACACGTGCAAATGAGCGGTGGTCTGTAAAAAGTCTGCACGGCAACAAGAAGATAATGTGTGTCTGCCCACGTGAAGGTGTTGAAGGAGAAGCGAGGAAGGTGTAGCAAACAGAGGGGAGGAGCAAGAGAGCCAAGTGGTCACGAAGTCACTCACCCGGTTCCAGTTTGATGACTTTGATAGCGGCCAGCTCTCCCGTGTTTACATTACGAGCCTGAAAGACGAAACGAGAGAAAGTGAGTCATCAGAAGTTTTTTTAAACATGCAACCGACACCGAGCGATGATGTTCAAGGAAGAACGACACACCGAGCGAAGCAGGGACCGTTTCCAAAAGCCTGCAAGAAAATGGATCAACTGTATCTGTTCATTGCCAAGTTTCTCTGTGATAATTTGGGACTGCAAATTGTAGCTTAACGGGAAGTTTGTAATTTTAATTTTGAATTTGCTTCCAAGCTGGAATTAGTTTGTTGCAAATGTAACTTTTTGCTTCTCCAGCTAAATTCCTCAGAGACTTTGAACTAAAAACTTTCAATAATGAACATTTTGTTGTTGTTTATGTAGACAAAATATGCTTTGAAATAAAAAAATAAAAAAAATCTGGACTCAGAATTACAATTTGGTTTCAATAAAAATAAGCATAATTTTACCAGACTGTTGGTTCAACATGCGGAAATACACTTTATAGGTAAAGTACTTTCGTGTGGAATCTCCAAAATAGCAGTATTTATACAGCACTGGATTCAAATATATTACATGTGTTCACTCTGGTGTGTGGTTGGGGGGATGCTGGAGGAATGAATAGACTAGAACAGGAAGTCACAAGAGTTTTTTGTGTTCCTGAAGAGATGGAATTATTTGGAAAGCGGGCAGGAATTACGGGATACCGCGGCTGATTTTCTATAAATAGTGGGAGTGTGTTTACATTTAGCTGCTGTGCTGGTGGAGTGGGAGAGGAATTATATATGAAACAGGCATGAATAAAAGATGGTCTTTCAGAGGAGGCACGAGCTGCCTGCTTTGCTTGGGCTGAGAGTGTGCAAGTTGTGTTACTGTGTGTGACACAGCAGAGGAATGTGTGTGACAATGACAGCAAAGAACAAGAGAGAGAAGGAGGTGTTAATGGGTTAAAAGGAGAAGATAAAACTTAAAGCATGAAGAGTCCAACGATGAGGGTTTATGTCTCTAAAAGTAATCGTGGTGCATTAAATGCAACACTGATTATCAACTGTCCCCTTGATGCACTACTAAAAATGATGACATTGATGTAACAACGTACAGCAGTGACAAATAAATGCAAAACCATCATAAACATTTGATATGCATGAGTCTTTGGAGACTGTACTTTCAAATTAAAAGCCTCAGTCTAATAGTACTCGATAGATGTCATTTGTGCCAAAGAATAAGTCATTGATTACATTTGAGCATGTGGGGCTGCACAGCGGCACGTTCGCTTGTGCTTTCGCCTCGATGTCCTCGATGTCCTGAGTTTGAGATGGACCTTTCTGTGAGACGTTTGAATGTTTAACCTGCGAGGTTCTTTTTTCTCAGTGCACTCCTGTCGCTTTGCAGTCGAAAAGCATGCAATTGACGTCTCTAAACTGTCTATAGGTGTGAATGTGTGTGTTCTTGATCATCTGTCTGTGTTTGCCCTGTGACGGACTGGCGACATGTGCAGGATGCACCCTGCCTACACCCGAAGACAGCTGGGCTTGGCTTCAGTGCCCCCCGCAACCCTCAATTGGAATAAGTGGTACAGAGGATCAGTGAGTGATGTGTGTGTGCGGTAACGGTGTCTGTTTATAAGAAGGAGGGACAGGGACAGAGTTTCACCCCTATCCACCCTGATTCTGCGAGGATATTTATCCAACATTAGAGAAGAAGGAAAAGTAATGACGATGCACATTCCAGTTGGGTGACTTTACCAAGAAGCCGTCACTTATGGTGAAGGGTGAACATTGTGTTGTAAAGCAGCACCCATTAGGCTTCTTGTGTTCGACTTATTTCCAATTTGACAACGACAAACATGAATAAGAAAATAAAATAAAACACGCTTGTCAAGAATGAGAAAGCTTGACATTCATTAGACCCCATTTATGGTGTCTGTGTCCAATGCAGTGATGCATAACTGAGCTGCCGTGTCAGCAGAATCAGTGACAGCCACCATGGCCTGGAGAGAGAGAGAGAGAGAAAAAAAAAAGCAGCACATACAGTAACTTCTCCAACAAGAAGTTGGAGTTCTGCCCACACAAGTGCACAGCAGACACACAACAACAACGAGGAGACACAATAAAGCAAAGTACTCAGATAGCTGCAGGAAAAATCAACACCACAACCAAACTTTACCGAGTTGAACTGCGCGCACAAAAAAAATGACGCTTTCAGGACAAAAGTATTTTCCGTGGCTGAACAGCGAGATCAAGTGGAAAAGAAGAGAGACGGTGGCACCGAAACAAAGCTGTGCTGGAAGGGAGGGAGGAAGGGGGGGGGGGAGGGGGAGAGACAAAGAGATGCAAAGAGAAAAGTAGGAGAGGCAAGCCGAGCTGAGACAGTGCATCTTCAGTCAGCAGACAGAGTACAGATGACTCATATCGCTCAGTGCCACTGTTAGTCGCAACAACACACAGTCTGACTCCATTTAACTGGCTGACTGCTGAGACTGACTGGTTAAAAACATGGCACCTGGTGAAACCAAGGCCTGCCTGGATGGATACCATGTTTAGTAACAGCACGAGTAGGAAAAGGCCAAAGTCAAGCCACAAACACACCAAAAAACCTGAATGTAGCATGTTCAGAAACTTTGCAACTCAGAAGGAAACTAATATCAGCAGGTCATTTACGGCATGCATTAACAAACTGAAGCACGGGAAACTTTGCATTTTTTAAATCAAGCAGCTCTTCAACATTCAAATGTAAAATGGCAAAAATGTGTGTTTTGCTCCTTGACCTCTCTTAATTCTTCGTCACAAAATGAATGAATGAAGTGTGATTGGAAGACTGAGATATCTTCCATGCAGTGGCAGTGTGGTGCAGCTGGAGCGCTCTGCTGAAAACCATCAGGGAGCTTTTCTGTGTTTGAGACTTGCCCCGGGGCACTGAGCGCAACAGTAGTTAGGTATTTACTGCCCCTGACAAGATTTCCCAAAGAGATTTGACACAAATCACGTGAGCTTTCAATTGCCACTTTGCTCCACTAACCTCGAAGATAACAGCCGTTCGAAGACCAGGTTCTGATCTGACATTACTGCTTGTATTCTGCTGACAAAATGACAACCTATTGACCCAGACATACATTTTCTAGCTAATCCGTCCAGTTTCTTCTCGCAGTTGCAAGACCAGAATCTTATAGTTGAGGCCTCATCTCGCATGTATGTAAAAAATCTTTAAAATTCAGTTACAGCGTGTCAAAATGAAGCTTTTACTTGTCTTTTTTCCCCACACTATGTGACTGAGTTTCTTCACCAGGCTTTGCAATCAGCCACCTTTTTTTTTTGCATTTCACAACCCAATGAACAAACTTGCCCGCTCTCTTAAGTTACAGCAATCGTGTCACTACAAGGCTTCATCAAGCCAACGCCATTACAACACAAGGCCCCAGGAGGGGAACAGGTGAGGCAAACCCTGAGTGCAATGAAGTGTACTTAACCCACACACCTGTCTTTTACCAAATTACCCACTCGCTCGAGCGAACAAACGCACACAGATGCACTACAAAATCACATAAACACCCCTCACATCAACTTCAGAATAGCAAAGTAACTTTTAAGCACTCAAGGCTGCAAATGCATCCACCCAGAGGAGTCATTTAATCCTGCATTTAGGAACTAAATCCCTTCTTTATAATGTGACTGATGGGCTCTGTAAGTTGCAGTGTGGTGGGATTTGTTTGGACCCTACTGAGCATTAAGGAAAACAACTGAACACGGTAAAAACCCAAAGTGATTGAGGCTATTTTTGGGGTCCAGGTTAGAATTACAACTCAAACCTAGAGTTTGATGACATGAATGTGATCGATTCCCTCTTAACACTGCTGCATCGGCATTTAGTGTCCATCTGTGAATTGAAATATCTCACACCTCCCACTCTGCTGCTTCGCTGACCCACCCGTGGAGCGAATATGCAGAAAAATGTGAATGTGCATGTAGTTGCAGTTTCACAGGTATCTGAGTCAATTTTTAGAGACCTCATGCATGTAAACTCACCCTCCAACCTGCCAATATTTGGCTAGAAATAAACAATCGTTTAGCTCGCATTGAGTTTGAGCCGTTCAACTCTCTCATATGAGCACACAATCTCAAAATAGGATTTGACACTTGTGCTGCAAAGGTGCCAAGTCTCACTGAAGAAGTTCAGACAGGATTGTGCTCATGCCGAGTTACAGTGACCAAAGTGGTGCAAATTAAAGACTTCCTTCATCACTTTATCTTGAAATTAAGGCTATTTTAGGCTAAAATGGTGTCAAATGACAAATCGATGAAATTATCTTACTCCATTTGCCTGAAATGCAAATTTATTACTTTGCTGTACAATTATCAGAGACACAAAATCAAGTAAAATCATGAAAGTTAACTGATCCAAGTGTGCTCTTGCTGTTTAATCTCCAGATGTACTAGGGAAACAAAAGCTATAATTGATAAATGAGGCTTCTCGGGCAGTTTTGATACAATCTAAAGTCTTCAAAGCGAATGAAGACGATAAGCCTGATGAATGACAGCAGCAGCTCCTCTGGGTCAAAGCAGTTAAAGTCTGCTGAGCGGAGGTTTTCTCGTCCAACTGCAGCAGCCATGGCTGCAAATGTGTTTGTTTGTGGGGGGGCGGGGTGAAGCCGACAGACCTCTTCACCTGTCGCACCTCGCTGCTGACTTCATGGACTGTTCACTGTCTCCACGGCTGACTTCTTATGAGAGGCTTTCCGATATTCACTCGGTGCCGAACAAAAGAGAGGCTCCAACAATGCCTGAAACTTCATCAATGGAGTTTGACTGTACTTGAAACAGCTGGTCACACCCTGGATCAAGTGCCACACTGGGCTGGACAATTGCTCACATTGCTGAAATACTTTGAAGAGGCTGATACCTTGTCGATGTGGCTGGCCTTAGATTTCTGTAAAAATGATTAAGATTTAGATACCAGAAGGTAAAATGATCATCCTATTAATAGCGCTTCATGATTACAGCTATTTGGCAGCATTTTTGCAGAAGTCAAATGCAATATAATACATGCACACTCTGCTATTTCCACTGGCACATCTGGTTTTGTCCCTAGTTATTAACTACAGAGTGACTGTGCGAGCCATCCGGCCGTCGCTGTGCCAGGGGCACCGACGCAAATTCCTGCACCGTACATGAATTCTACTTGGAGAGCAGAAGACGAAGTGCCAGGATGGGTGCTAAGTTTCTAAGCTCCTGAGAGGCCGAACAGGATTTCAGCAACTTGGTTCTGCTTCAAATGTGCAGGCTGAGGTGTGTGTATCCAACTCAGAGGGCAAACAACAGGAGGAACAAAGACAAAAACAGGATGGTTGCAGACCTGCCGCTTTAATTGTAACTTCACAGCGATCTGTGCGTGTGTATGTGTGTGTGTGTGTGTGTTTGTGATGATACAATAATTGTGTTTTGTGTGTTTTACTGGAACTTTTTGCTCTACCGTCTTCCTCTGCTGGAATATGGTAAAACAATGGGACACGGACACACACACACACACACACACACACACACACACACACACACACACACACACACACACACACACACACA
>JASSRZ010000014.1:3752204-3764664 GCA_032164315.1 Malacoctenus gilli | reverse complement strand
ACACACACACACACACACACACACACACACACACACACACACACACACACACACACACACACACACACACAGAGGAAGTGAGGATTCCTGCATTCCTAGGCCATGGCTGCCCAGCTGTAATACACACACACTAGAGGAAATTATAACCATGACCTAGTCTATAACCATTAACTAGATCAGTCCAAAACTCAAGGTTTTCATTTGGCCCTTTAATCGTGGGATTTCTTTTTCTTTCTGGCATAATTACTGAAGATTTGTTTTCTTTTTTATAACAGTATTATAAGCATTAAATTCAATTCCAAGCTTATCTGCTACTAAACTTCTCCAATCTGCACCAGCTTAATTTGAACGAGACTGACGGTAACTGCTGCAATGATATTCCAAATAACTTAATCAATGTAAACACAACTAGATATCTTGGCTTTTGGAGATCAAATTGGTGTGTCGACTCGATAGCTGTGTCAGATGATGCTCATAACAAGTGAGCGCCACACATTTTTAATGTGTGAGGTCAAAACTAGCCAGATAGTCATCATGTTCCTGCACGGCACACTGCTACTGAATTGGCTCTGTGGCCAGTACAGACGGTAACAGGCCTTTACGTAATGTAATCACCACTGTCACCTACATAAAACAAGTATGCAACAACAAAGGGCATCGAGTGTATTGGTAAACACTTGATCTTCAGATGGGCATCGAGTGGGAGCAGCTATTACGGAGTGGGTAGCTATAACAGCGGAGTGGGTTTTCAGTGGCTTCAGAGCAGCATATAGAGCTAATACATGAAGTTGCTCTAAAAGCAGTCTGAATGACAAAGTGGGACTGCGGAGGATGAGCAAAGCCGTCTCTGTGCCCCGCCCACATGAAGCTCACAGATCAATACACATGGTAACTTTACCATCACTGAGAGACAGTGAGGCTCATCAGTGCCAAGTGCTTTATTTTCTCCCTTTCAAGCTTCACAAAATAAGATAACATTAAATAGATGTAAGTGAGCTGTGCATAGTTCACTGGCATCACGTTACAGGAATTCTGTATGCATAATGCATAAAAAAATCAATTGAAATTGCTGCTTTTCACAGTCACCTCTTAGGCAAATAAAGTGTTAACAATAATAATGCAGCCAGTTTTTAAACAGAGAAAACAGGGTGGTTTAGTTAATTATGAACACAGTATATTGCATTTTCAGTTGCTGCTAATTGCACTGAACTTTTTAATTAAAATCAACAAGTGTAAAATGAACAGTCAAACTCTAGCTGGGACAATATGGGACGAAGAGTATTAAAAAAACACAGTGTGAATAAAAAAAATGAGGTGGCAGCCATTACTCACAATAATGAAGCGTTACACACATTTGTGCTTGCACTCTTAACTCATCAAAACAGTAATTACCACATCATTGTCTGTCCGTGAGACACTTTTTATAGGTTCAAAATCAAATTAGTAATCCAATTACATGTGTTAACGCTTCTTCTGGAAAAACAACAAGAACGGGTCGTATATTGCATTCTTGACAGCATGAGGGCTGTCTGTAAAGGTCTACCCCACCTCACTTTACCTTCAGGGGTAACTCAAGAATTTCATTAGTCTGAGTTGGAGTGGATAGCAGTGAGTCCACTGAATAATCTAATTAAAGCTTATTTTTCTCCGCTGGTTGCTTAACGGGGTCCACAGGGAAATTATATGAATACTTAAGTGTTATCTTGGCATCAAACAATCACAGCCTCATTGCCGTTCACCAATCTCTATGCAGCGTTAACGCCAATAATGGTACCTTCCTGTCAAACACCTGATATAGCAAAGAACCCCGCCAGCACATTCCTCAGAGGATCAAACTTGTGACCCTGTGGCCAAAAAAGCCCGTCTCAGAATCAGTCGAACCTCCTCCTTCGGGTGTCTGATAGATACCGGCGGAGAGGCCGCGCCAGAAACGGAGGAGAAAACAAGCTTGCAGAGTTCATGCTTTGTTTCCTGCTCAAACATTCCTAACCAAGCCACACTTTTTCACACAGTGGTAGAACCAAATATAGGCATCAATGAGGTGTTACCGAGTGCCCCCGTGCTGGGAAGCACATCCTTTAATCCAGAGGTTTCAGGTTTGAACGCTGTCCTTCAGAAACCCCCCAAACGGTCCCACCAACTCCAGCATGAGCTACGTTTTAAAAATGTTTCTCCAGCGCGTCAACATCAATGGATGCATCTGCGCCCAACAAGGATTTATAACCTCTGTTTGCATAATCTTGTCGTGTTTATGTTGAATAATTGAATCACTTATTTCCTCCGTAATTGTTTCTAAACATCATTAGCACACATTATTCAGC
Organism: Malacoctenus gilli; assembly: GCA_032164315.1. Lineage (NCBI taxonomy): Eukaryota > Metazoa > Chordata > Actinopteri > Blenniiformes > Labrisomidae > Malacoctenus > Malacoctenus gilli. Next base: position 3,762,343 of record JASSRZ010000014.1, on the reverse strand, counting down.
CGCAGACTGTTTGTGACAGGTCTGGTAGGCGACTGAGCTCGTGCAGGGTCGGCCTGCTTAGGATATTCTGTCAGTCCTATCAGGCCACAGCAAAGCGAGATACTGAACCTAAATTAGAAACAAACACGGGTGACAGCAACAAAGAGGAAAGCCATCAGCAGTCACACATACACAATTAACTGCGAAACACGCAGAGGTATTCACACCTCACTTATGGATAAAACAGCAGTTGTGCATTGAGAAAGAGTGGCGATGTTCAACATAAACAACAGTGTAGGATCCTTCTAATTACCACAGGGAGCCTGGAGGTTAACCAAACATCACTGCGCTGTATTAAAGTGTTTAATGAATCTCCAGTCTGCCAGAAGCCTCTCCCCTCACACGCAGGCTAGAGTGACAGCGACACAAACAACTGCAGACATGAGAGCAGGGAGACGCTTAACTTGCATAACCTGACTGATACTTAGAAGGGCTGATGCCAAATCAACAGGTAATGCTCTGATAATGTTTGTCTAATTACTTTATACATGGTTCACTGAAGCAAATCGTTATTACAATCTAATAAAGAGTATTTACATTGATTAAGATAGGTTTAGGTTGCATTTGTGAGGTTGAGCATTGGAATTTCAGTCATAAGATGCAAAATGCTCGAATTTTGTGTAATCTGCAGCTTTAATGTGCAGTTCTTTCTGCAATGCTTTTTCATTGCAGTGTGTAGAACCTGTTTCTGCTGGAGTGCTTTCTTCACTGGGACTTCTCGTGTCATGATTATGTCACGTTTGTGGTTGATCTATGAGGCATGTAATAAACATGCTGATACTCGATGTGACTCCGGTGCCGTGAGGCTGCTATTCAGGAACTGCCTTCCAGTTGGGATCCCGGGCTGTCTGCTACCAGCGCAGGGCCTTGGCACGGAGGAGGGTCAAGCATACCAGCAAAGATGCGACCCGAATCCCGAAGCCAGCACACATACGAGCACCCGAGTCGCTTGTTCACTTTGGCTGGTTGCTGAATAACTCCAAAGGTGAACAATAACCGGGACAAATGTGGATAGGGGTGGTGTTGTTGACGCTCGAGCGCGTTAGCGTAAGAGTTTCTCCAAGCGGGCAGCTGTCAGTCCGGTCTGCGCTTCAGCGGAAACTGTTCAAACAATTTGAGGAAAAATCGCACCAAAGCCACCGATTACTGACACCAATGAGCCGTTGGCGGTTCGTCGTGTGTTTGCGTGCAGGCAGCAAATCTCCGCTTGCCCACATTTTTGGCATTATCTTCCCACGAAGCAGCTAAAACGCCTGGTTAGCATCTTGACGCTATCTGGTCTAACCGCTGTCGGGCAGCTAGCTCGCCAGACATCAATTATCGGACACATCTCAATCAATCGTCCTCCTTTATTATTCAATGAGACTTTTTCGCCGTATCATTTGAAAGGCCGGCCACAATTAACATCCTGTAAAGATACACGTATCAGTTGCGTTCCCGTATCTTTTTTTTCAAACTCTCACCTGAAAAAGTACAATGTAAATACGATTTCTACGAGACAAATCAGATCTCGTGAAAGCGCCTGATAAGCGATATAAACTATTTCTTTCAAGCCGTGAATGTTCAGCTTTTCACGTGGTTTGTGCTTGGTTGCAGCGTAAAGTCTTTGACTAAACAATCAACAAACGGTAGGAGAGACAGGCCAAAACAATAACAGCCACAAACATCAACGAAGTGGAGGCTTGGCAGCGTGTCCGATAATGGAATTATAGCATGCGCAGTAAAAGGAAGACTGCACCAAGCGGGCACAAAAACAATAACTCAGACGTGAAGTTAAAATACAAAACTGCCCAATGCTGTGTGAATAAACTCTTTCAAGCTGGTCGGACACTAAAAGCGAAAACCGTAAGTATTAACACGCTCATGGCGTCTAACCACTCCGTGTCCGATAATGGAACTCGGTGGCTTCCTTTCCCCTCAATGCAGTTTTACCTTGTACACATCTCCGTATGTGCCGCTTCCTATCCGCTGGATCAGCTCGAAATCCTCCTGCGGATTCCGCCGGGACAGGTCGACACTGGAGTTCATCATTTCCACGGCCGTTTACGGCGCCGCTAGCGCACGGTTGACGAACCCCGACAACGTATGGAAACAAATATCTTAAGAAAAACATACGGCGTCAGAAAATCCCAGCCCGAATCCACTGTATCTCCAACATGGCTTCCAATGCGCATGGCGCATGCGCATTGGACATGATGGCGTACCCTCTCCATGGTGTCTGACAAGGGAGATGAACCGACTACAATAATAAAGATGTAAAAAAACAGAAATGCTCCTAGAGGAGACTGATTTTTCACATAAATATGAGAGCACTTTCAAATAAAATGTGAGTGAGAAGCGTTTTATCCTGATTTCAACCCATTCCTTCACTTTTTTTAACCAGAATTTAAAAAATACATTTTAATCTGGAAGCTACCAGTTGTTATAAAAAAAAGGGAGTTTGCTGTGGTGGGTGAAAGGAATCATATGTAAACACTAAGCCTCATGCAGCCCTGTCCGGCCCCTCAATGTAAAACTGGGCTAAGTAGGGCTAAACAGTGGCAGATGGCAGCATTGTGATTCAGCTGGTGGGGTTTGTGTGGCGGGCAGAACAGAAGTCCCACCACATAAAACTTTCCAGTTGTTCTTTTACATAATCCAATACTGTTGTACAATAATTACACGAAAGTAAAAGAAGTAATCAAGCGATCAACTGATACCAGTTTTACACTATTCATTAAACGGCTGATTATCATTGAGGCGAGCAGTTGCCATTGCAGCAAATTATACCAATGAATATTGAGAGAAAATAAAAGTAAACAGCCTGGCACAGAATGGGACAAACAGAGGAGAAATTGGCCTGTTGGAACCAATTTTAAAAATTATATCTTGAAAATTTTGCTGATTCACATTTTAATGGTTTCATGTTGGCAAAAATGTTCCCAGTGCATCAAAATGTAAAATTTATCACCAAAAAAAGTATAAAAATACCACAAGATGTTACAGAATGTGTGACATGAAGCAGAATATCAACATTACTTCTCATTTTACATATAAAGAAACACAAAAACTACTTTCAGCTTTCACCAGTGACAGTCAGGATCCTGTTTTGATGTATTTATGAATGAGTCCGTCTATCGCTCCCAAGCTGACTCTGAAAGTCGCCTGATGCTGCAGTGAGGACAAAGCAGGTGGGAGTGCAGTCTGAGGGTCCGGTGTCTGAGTGTTGGGGGCCACAGAAGAAGGAGGGGAGCCGTGTTGTAGCCCAGAGTCCAGCTTTGCTTTCTGCTCAGACGTTGGTCCAGAATCTCTCTGTGTAAGCAGTTTCTTCAGCACGCAGGACAGCTGAGGACTCAGGAGCAGCACCAGGACACCGCCCGCACAGAGAACTCTGGAAACACAAGCATCATTTCAAAATTTACGATAAACAATTGACCAAAGATTCTTCGCCGAAGAAGCTGACGAGAAACAAAGAGCGGCGCCGACAAACAAACCTCTCCATCTCGGCGAGGACGAGCGGCAGCTTGGCAGCCACGTCCGCCCTGGTGCCGAACTTCCTGCCAAACGGCAGGTCACAGATCACGGCGTGGACACTGGCGCTGGGCAGAGGCAGCGCTGCGCGAACCACAGGAGGAGGACAAAACAAGCCGGGAAGGTAATTTAACACCTGACAGCGTGGAGCCGCGCTCACCTCCCACTCGGAGATTCCCCCCCCGTGAAAACATGCGGCCTCGGCTCCAGTGGGAGAGCCGAGGGGGTCTGACGTCTACCAGCTGCACTGTCACAGTATGGATTAAGTCGTGAGGACCCTGTGAGGACTTCTACAAAGCATTCTTTTGGAGGCATTAACAGCTTTGTCCCAAAGTCATTAAAAAGACAGAAGATGACTAGCAACCAACATTTTTTAATCTTATTTTTTGGATGTTTAATGAAGGAATGTACTATCCATGATAATAATATTAATTAAACCTTTAATCAGTAATTTGTCATAAAAATCTGGGACTTGCAGATATTAAAATTTTTGATTCAACACAGGCAACGTGCTTTTCTTCTATTGCTATATCATATAGAGCCCCTTACTGCAGTTCCTATTGTATAGGGTAAATAGCTCGTTGCGCCGCTGTATAATGAACGATGACAGCTTGAAGGCGACACTGCTCCAGCGGGCGCTTTGTGAGGGGCTTCCTACCCGCGGACGACGCTCTCAGCAGGTGTATCCTGTTTCCCAGCTCGGCAAACGCCACGTTCCGAACGGCCTTCTGCAGCTGTCCGTGATCGATGTCCATTCCCAGGAAGCAGGCGTCCTGAGGAGCCCAGCGACCAATCACAGAACAGCTCAATGACCATCGCACACCTCGAATTGATCTCGACGTGCGACACATTTTTTAGAAGAGAAACGGGCCAAATCCATAAATATTTGTCAGTTTGAACCATTTTGAGGATATTCTTTCCTTTCATATAAAATATACATTGAAACAATGAGATTAAGAAGAACTAGACTGAAACGTTTGTTATTATTTGATCATTTTAAGGCGTAAAAAGATAACTTGTGAGTCAAAGTTGCAGCACTTTCTCTTCTGACCTTGTGTTCCTGTGCCGCCTCCACCAGGATGGTCCCCGCCCCACACATGGGGTCCACCACACAGAAGCCCGCCTGTTCAACATGCAACACATACAATCAATTGACCACATACGTAACTGAAGGCCGACCTTACATCACAGTTTGACCAGTGTGCACGCAACTCTCACACTCCTTTTTGATTAATTGAATTACGATACATTGACAAATAATTCAACAGTTACAGATTATCTTTTAATCAAATGACAAGGAAGAAAACAAGCATGCAACAGCTGGTGTGTTTGTACCTGGATGTGAGCCAGTGAGGTCATGGCCCAGGCGACCGTCGACCGCAGTCCTGTGGTTTTAATGTAGGCTCGGTTAGCCAGAGGCACTCTGACAGGAGAGATGTGGAAAATAAAGTTTCAAAGACGATTACACGAAAGCCACAATATGAAAAGAAGAGACAATTACTCCAGAAAATCCCAAATGTTTCTGAGGTTTGTGTTTTTAACGTTTGAGAGGATTATTGAGGGAAACGGGAGCCTCTTTATGCAGTGATGGCACCGGCTCAAAACGCAGGAATACGACAGACAATACAGGTTGTTTAGTGACCTCAAAACTCTGATTTTCTGTGTACTTCAGGAAGTGACGTCAATGTTTGAATTGAGGAGAGTTTCGGACCATTACCTCGTCAGCGGGATCCCCAGGAGGCAGTGGTCGTCACTTAGGTTGACATTTACCTGCAGAAAACCACAAAAATACACAATTTTTGACTTGAAAGTTGATCTATTAATAACAGTAAGAGTTTTAGTTAGCTTTTCATGAAGATTTTATAATAAACAAAGGAGCACCTCCAGCGTTGGGTTCCTCAGGTCGACCCTCCAGCCCAGCAGTCTGCTCACACCAACTCCGATCACTTTGCTCACCTCCTAGTTCAGACATAACGAGCCAACGCGTCTATTAACATAGATCAGCAGTGCTGGAGGTTGGAAGCATTATAGGCTGTGATTTGAATGGGGAGAAACAGCATGTGAAGGCTCACGACCTGTGTGCTGAGGCAGCGCGACAGAAATCCTGCACACTTGCAGCTGATCCTGAAGGAGAGCGCAGACGGTGGCGGCGGTTTGCTCGTGCAGGCTTCCAGCGGAGTCGCCTTCCCTTTTTCAGTGTCGCTCACTATATTCAATCATAAAATACAGAGTAAAGGAAGAGGTTCAGTCTTAATCTGGATGTATGGGTGGAAAAACAATTCAAAAGGAGGAAGGAGAAGCCGCAACAATCTTCACACTTTATCACTCTGCAGCTGTCGGCTTACAGACCGTTTCCTCACCTGATCCACGTTCCCGAGGTTTCCCGCAGCTCTCCTCCTCCATCTCCATTTCCACTTCTGGGGATGTTTTCAATTTCTTCGCATTCCTCTGGACCTCCAAGTCCACTGCCGAACCACGTTTCTCTTCCTCCTCCTCCTTCTCCTCTTCATCCTCATCCCTCTTCCTCTTCCTCCCCAGTGGGAGCCTTCCAGTTTGTTCACCACTTCCTCGTCGCTCACTCCCACTCTCTTCTTCCCCTTCGCTTTTTCTCGACTCAACTATGCACTTCTCCCACTCTTCACTCCCTGCTCCATTCCCTCGTGTCCCCTCCTTCTTGGCTGTCACTCCCAATGAAGAGCCTGATGGCTTGACAGCTGTTTTGCTGCTTGACAGCTCCTCCTGCAGGCGGACCCATGTCATTGCAGCACTGATCCACGCATCCTTGTCACCCAACAGTTTGGACTGCAACAGAGAAACGGCCTTTTCTACCCAAAATAAGAGACACAGATATCAGTGTAAAGGTCAAAATTAATGCTAATGAGGAAGGTTCAAAATAGCAGTCATAAAGTGAAAGATCTTCTTCATTTCCTTTCACAAAACGTGCTTGTGAAGGCACTTTTCTACCTGGGCAGGTGTGTGCAAACAGCCTGAGAGGTGAGTCCTCTTTGAGGAGGAGGAAAAGCCTCTCAGCAGCCTTCAGTGCCCCGACCCTTTCGATTGTCGCCGAGGAGCTGAACAGCACCTTCCCGGGCAGCTGGCGCACCTGGATGGAAGGAAGTCCAGCCTCACGTTCACCACTTCATTGCAAGAAAACCCGAGGTTTGCTGTGGAGTCTCCCTGCCATCTTTAGTCCACAAGTATTGCAAAGTAATAAACCTAACTCCTTGTACGTTAAATGCAAATGTATTGTAAGTAAACTTAATACCTTATTTGCTTAAATTTGACTGCTTCATGTTTGGTAAATCCTGTCTAAACCATTTAAAGTGTCCTTAAAAGGTGGAAAAAAGTCTCATTAACACAAGTTTTATACCTGCAATCTATGCGATTGTCAGACAAACACGGATTTGGTCTTGGAATAGCTAGATTTGATTCTTTTAGACTGTTTTTCATCTTCAAAACTTCACTCAAACACACTCCTAAAAAGACAAAAAAGTTTCTTTAACCTGATCAGTTCCAGTTCCTTAAAATAATGTAAAGATTGAAAGATGCACTGGATTCAAACAGACGTGTTTAGGGAACGAATCCATGCAAAAACCATCGCTGTTTGGGGCCCCTAAGCATCCTTTATCCCCTCCTACTGACACGCGACCACCACTCACGTCCTCGGCCGCCAGCTTCTTCTTCACCTCCTCCGTCAGAAACACCTCCATCCCGTTACCGGCGGTGCAGTAATACCGGACACCGGCCGCGTCACCGCTCGGCTCACACATGACGCCGTAAAACGGGATCCACACGTTTATATCCCTCCGAAATCTTCTGTGTTCCTACGTGAATGTGGAAGCTGCCATGTTGGCTCGTTTGTTGTCACTGGAAACGGAACTACGTGCTCGGGAGTCTCCGCCCCTCTCCGCCAGGGGGCGCCCGCACACAGCTCCTGCAGCAAGAAAGCCCGCTCAAAACAGGCAATCTGCTTACTAATCCTCATTTATCAGTGTAAATATAATAATGCTTGTGCTGTGCTCAGACTGTTTCAGTTCATCACTGATTTTGGCACGTTAACATGATACAGCTCCGCAACGACGACCAAACAAGCCCTCGATTTGTGATTGAACGCAAAGCATAACTCCACTGGCAGGCACTCGGCGTTGTTTGTGCATGAATTAGGAGTGATGACACTCACACTCATCACTCTCTCAGCTTGTACTGAGGCATCCACTTCTGCAGACATGTGCTGCACCTCAGAGAGGATTTGCACAATGCACAGGCGGGCCTCTGTGACAGGCAGCGCGTAGCCTGAAGGCAGCTCACCATGTGCTCCTCCAAAAGCTGAGGAAAAAACTCAGAAATCCTGCGGCAGTGTTGCAAAATTCTCACTTTTAGGCCATGTTCAACAGAGACTCGCAAATTCTGTCTCTTCCTCACTTTTTTCTAGTTTCTAGTTTCCTTTTTATTCTTCTATCCCCCTCTGACACATTGAAGACCCTAAACACGTCCACCGTGTGTATTTCCCTCGATGGACGGGGTTCTGCTTGTCGAATTGTGTCGTTAATCACTCAAACGTTGACGGGCCGTTCTGCCGCCGAGCGCGCCGAGGTGCAGAAAGACGATAAGTAAAAGTGTTGGTGCGGCAGTAGCCACGCACACTTCTCCAACTTGTTCAAAGTGCAGAAAATGTAAAGCTGTTGGGGATTTTCTGAAACGATTTCTCATATTTCACTTGACATACTTCAGCTAAACTTTCAATTTTTGTCTTCAGATCGTATTATTGGCTCAGGAAATTCCCGTTTACCTGCAGCCAGCGTTAATTTGTTGTGGTATAAAGATTGAAATTTCTATCTAACACATAATTCACTGGAGAGCAGTCATGGCAAAGGTTTGTTTTCATAGCCACCTTCCTGCTTCCGCCTTCCCTTCACAGATCCTGACTCACTCCAGGTTGCTCATTAGCACCTGGTGTCTCCCTGCCGGAAAAACCTGTTACATCCAAGTGCTTCCGATGTAAACTTTATTGGTCTGCAAGATGGATGGTGATGAGAGTACCTTTAGTCACCGGCTGCTTTAATTAAAGTTAAAGTTGGATTTATGAGGCTTTTAACTAACAAGACGCAACTCAGGTTCTCCCCCTTTCTCTCTCTTTGAGCCACTCGCTTTCGAATTTGGCCTTTAATCAAATCATGCGACTGGACGTATTCGTGTAGAAAGGGGACATTAATACTCTTTTCAACAGCTGTCATTTGCAATAATTAGCCCCTCTGCTGGTAAGTGAACACAACAGCCTCACCAAATGGATCCCGCCTGGCACATCGGCTGTGGCGTGATGTATCGCTGTGCATTAAACTTGTTTTTATTCTCCTCCACACTCCATAAATGATCAGAAGCAGGCAGGGAGGGAGTGATGAAGGGTGAGAGAGGGAGGGAGGAGGAGGGGGGGGGAGTGGAAAAAAGGGAAGGAATGATGGAAAGAGGAGGAGGAGAGTGAGGAATTTCAGTCACATGGAGCTGGAGCCCGACGCAGCCAACAGAGACGGACGCAAACAGACGTTTTCGGGCCAATGACTGAGGACAGCTGATGATACTGAATACATGCAGGCAGAGAGGGAACATGCAAACTCTGCACTGCAAGCACCAACTCAAGATCCAATACATGAACCCAAAAATGCTTCTTCGAAAGTTTGTGAAGCCAAATACTGGTCGAGAAACACACTTTCTTCCATATATAAACGCAGGAGCATTCAAAATGAAAGCAATGGCACAGTTTTCTAGGTCAAGCAGGTTGGACATCACAGTTCTCCTCTCACATATATTGTAATTAAGCAGCAAAACTGTGATTTGTAAATTAGGAGTGTCACAGGAACACATAATTATCATTCCTCTTTGTTTCCACTTTGTTTCAGCCTTTCGTATGCTGACGTTTACTGGCGTGTTCACACAGAAGTGTCACAGAGCCGCTCGCTAAACGATGTTTGTAATTGAAAATTAAATCTGAGTTTTAAGTGGCATTATCTCATTAGATTACAGATTCAGTGTGCGATGATTAATATTCTGTGATGTTTCAAGAGGGCTGTTATTTAAAAAAGGCCAGATTGCGTGTGTGTGTGCGCATGTGTGTGTGTGTGAGACACTCAGCCTCTCTGTCAGTCTCCTCCAACACCTCTCCTCATTAACCATCACTTTTTTTCTTCATCCTTGAATGTTGCTTTTCTTCCTCTTTTTTCTCTTTGTGCACTGTCTTCCTCTTTTTCCCCACTGTCTCTTCTTTCATCTTCAATACCCTCCCAGATGGAAATGAGACCTTTACAGCGGGACAGAATGAAAAAAGCGACCAAGAGAGGAGGAGGAAACACTGAACTCTGATTTCCCACCACTTAGCCGTGTGTGTATGTGCGCACGTTCGGCTCTGTTTCTAAGTGTGGGTGTGTGTGTTTTCATGGTGTGCATGCATTTAAATATTTAGTGCTCTCAGAGGAGTGTGAAGAGTGTCAACAGGGCTGAGCATCCAGAGGGAGAGGGAGGGAGAGAGAGAGAGAGAGAGAGAGAGGGAGAGAGAGAGAGAGAGAGAGAGAGAGAGAGAGAGAGAGAGAGAGAGAGAG
>JASSRZ010000014.1:3727796-3752104 GCA_032164315.1 Malacoctenus gilli | reverse complement strand
ACACACACACACACACACACACACACACACACACACACACACACACACACACACACACACACACAAACACAAACACAAACACACAGAGGAATGACACAAGAAACCCTGGATCACTCTTTGGTTCATGAGCTAATAATTTAAACTTCAGGATTTATTTGTTTTATTACATAATGTGTCGAGCTGATGCCCTGTGCTCAGTGGAAACAAGTTGTTTATGTGCGATCACAATAGTTACACACATCCCACTGAGCAGAAATAGCATCGGGTCAGTGGTCATTAAAGAAGTTTCCTACTTGATACACATGCACGGGTGTGCTCAAAAAGGCGCAACACTTCCCTCTGAAGGATGTGACGAGTACTGCATCGACAAGTTGTAAGTCAAACACAATAATTGAGCCTCGATGAGGGTTTACCTTCGCTCAGGGATGGTGTGTGTGGAGGCTGTGGCTGATCGTCTCCCGGGTGTGTGTCCAGCTCTCGGGTGCTGGTGAAGAAGTCGTTGGTGTCTCGCGGCTGAATCTCCTGCAGGATCCTCTGCAGACCGGCTGACGTCTCTGCACGAACACACAGAACTAATCATTTATTTGTCAAAGATAAAAAAAGATATTTAAGAAACACTTAGAGTGTGTCATGGCGAGTAAAGAGAATTTCGTCGCAGTATAAGGACCACTGAATACCTGAGTCCGTATCCATGGGGATGAGTCCTTCGGGGGAGGAGCTCTGGACCACAGGCGAGACCACGTCAGACATCCTGTAGCATGCATGGATCAGCTGTGACACAAGACTCCTCCACTGCTCGGGCTGCGTCAGACTCCTGAGCAACAACACATCAAGGACACACTGATACCGTGGCAGAGCAGCAGACAACTTATAGCTGAAGTGTTCCCTGGACTCACTGGGTGTTGAGATGCTGCAGGACGGCGGTGATGCAGTGCGCCCTGCCGTACAGAGGACGGGAGGCGGCCGCCTGCAGCAGAGACGCCTCGGCCCTTTGGACTTCTGACTGCAGGCAGAGCAGCAACAGCTGCACCACTGAGGACGCCAGTGGTGCAGGCGTTAACGCGCCGCACGGAGACACCAGCACACACGATCAGAGGCGAGCGCATGGAACATACCGGCCAGGGTGTTGAGCTCCAGGATGAGCGTGTGGGAGGCGTTGGGCGGCGGGCGGGGGGGCTGCAGGTGGAGGCCCTGCTCCTGGGCACACTGCAGCAGAGCCTGGCTGAGATGTGGCTGGTGAAGCAGCAGGTTGAGGAGGTGGGCTGCCGTCACGCTGTCAAAGGGTTTGGTGCTGGTACTAAGGTCCAGCGCCGCCCGGAGGACACCAGTCATCCTCTCAGGGTCCTAAAAGTGCAGCGATTACAAAAACGCCCCGTGAATAAAGTTTCACCAACGAAATTCTGCGTTACGGGTAAAAGCGAACCTGAAGGCCGACAGCTGGTGCAGGAAGTTGCCGTAGCAACGACGAAGCAAGCTCTTTGACTTCCAGGAAATTGCTGGCAACACAGTAAAGGACGTTCTGAGCGTGTGCGGGCGTCACCACTTCTCCGAGGGCAAACACGTTGTGTCCTGGGAAGGACGCAGAGAGGTGAGAAGGTACAGAAGGCAGGAGAGCGGCCATGACAGGCTGCACGAGGCGCAGCGCCCGCTGAGAGAACGGCAGCATCAAAGAGCAGAGGCTGGCCGGCGTTGGACGCCGGTCGCTGCTTCAAGGCACCATGCCCCTTGCTGCGCGCCACAGTGTGGTGGAAGCGTTGAGCCAGGAACCGCTGTTGAGGTGTCCTTGAGCAAAGTGCAGGACTACAAACCACTCTGAGTGTCTTGGACCGGCTCCAATGGCATTCTGTGATTTTGGAGAAGGATTTGTTTTTCATCCTGGGTTCTAGTGTTTCACACTGTGTGAGAGTGGAGTCAAAGTCAACGTGTGCAGGGGAGCTCAGTGAGCTTATTTCATACAATTTCCAACCTAAATCTGCAGTATAGCTATGAGCCACAGGAGAAGTTGGCAATTGGTCGTTTTTCCCTGATTTCCTGTCTCCAGACCTTGAATTTGAAGTCATTTTAGCTCTTTGACATGAAGTAGGAACAGTGTGAGAGTAACAGTTGTAACAAAAGGATCTTTTCTGCCTGTTTATCCACCTTGTGTTTTATAAATAAAGTCTGGTTTGCCCTTTTCTAATCAGTGAGTCCCCACGAAGCAGTTTTACGACGCCTTGTTGCTGCTTTTATGCAGCTGTATTCCACTGAGGAGACAACATTTGGAAAAAAACTCTTGATTCAAAAAACACAAATGGAAGATATTAGCGAAACTTTGATGGTACAAGATGCTAAAAACAGCAAACCGCAGGCTGCGAGCCGTACAGCTGACGTCTTTTCGGGACAGGAACACCGAATCTAATCACTTCGAAATGTGAAGCCTCGCGTTAACCTTGAGCGGTCGCAAGCGTCGGAAAAACGCATCGTCTCTTCACTCTTTCCTCTGCAAATGAACGGCGTCCAAGTCCGAGCGCGCGTCTGAGAGCCGTGAATGCAATCCAGCAGGCTTCTCCGTCGGATGTCCAACTCAATTTTTGTCAAACGGGTTTCCAAATGACTCCGAATAGTTGTGATCACCAAGTGAAAAGAGAACAGGGTGCCTCTTTCTTCGACTGATGGCACCGTTTTATGAAATGTGTTCCGATGAGAAGGCTCATTTTTCCTTCATATACGTGCTTCGAACCAGGCCTTGATCATTATATATATGATACAGTACAACAGGACCAATAAGCAATCACAGTGGGAATCCACTAACTGAATCATCCCCATCGACTATAACATCCCAACCTGCCTGTAGGTGGTGCTATTTACAATCGAAGCTAATTTGAAGGAAAATGCCTTAACTTGCTGTAAAGGTGCAGCATTTAAAAAGTATAATTTTTGTCCATTGGGTGGCAGTGGTGAGCAGGAGTTTTAACGCTATACTCTACCATAAAGCCACATATAGGTGTGAAGCTCCGAGTCTTAGCTTTTCAGATCATGAACGATTTATGTTGAACTGGAGACGGCCTGTCAAATTCCTCTGGTGCAGATGCACCTGTTTGAAAAGGGTTTCTTGGGTGACCTATCTTCAGGTAGAGAGCAGGTGTACCTGTGCTGAAGGTGAAGAGCTGAGCCAGCAGGCCCAGCAGGTGGAGGGACATGAGGCATTTAGAGAATGAGGCCGCAGGGAGCAACACATCCAGGAGAGTGACACTCAGCCAGCGCAGGAACTCCTGCAGCAAAACAAACAAGCCTTCGGATCACAGAGTCGGTAGTTCAGTGCATCAGTTTACATGCGTGTGTTCGATACCTTGTACTGATGGAGAGCGTGTTGGTCTCTGTCTCTCTGCTCGGGGTTTCTCTCCTGGGTCAGTCTCTTCTGCAACAGCTGAGTGCTGTCCTTCACTCTGCACAGTAACTGTGGGCCATTCAAAGACTCAGTAGGTCAATACTCCAGTGAAATCAGAAGTCATTAGTGTTATTTGACAAGACTCCACTGGCTGCTGTTACATGACCTCAACACAAGAGGACCAAGTGAAAGGGGTCGACACATTGTGCTTGCCCTCTACAGCAAACTATTGCTGGGGTCATTCAGATTGTCCATCTCTGCCTCAGTGCTGCATCTGTGTGTTCTCCCTGTTCATAAGGTCAAGTAGTGACTGTAAATGATTCAGTGTGTTTGTGTGTGACCGTGTGTCTCTCTGTGGTTGCCTTTGAGTGGACTGGTGACCTGTCCAGGATCATACTGGTCGACAATGTCAACTGGGTTCGCCTCCGGTGACCCCAAGTTGGATGGACGGTTCTTAGCGGAGCTTCACCTTCTTCAGCAAGCTGACTGTCTGCTGCCTGATGCCTGGTGATTGGCTGTTGAGGTTCGGAGGCAGGAAGTGGCGGATCAGATCCATCTCTTGCGTGGTCAGAGCCTCGGTGCTGCGGTGGCTCTCACACACCAAGCCCAAAGCATCCATTCTCACCTGAAGAGGAGCGGCGGCAACGGTCGACATGTAAACAATGTCATGAGCATCCCACACTCACAGCATCATCATGTTTTCCATCATGACTTCATTATGATGACAAAGAAGGGCGAGTGTCTGCAGTGGCTTTTACTTTCCCACTTCAATTTCTGTTCAGGAAGCTGAACCAGCAACTTTCCGGTCACAGGACCGCTGTTCTGACCTCCAGGCTCACTCACCTGGTCGTGTTTGTGAATCAGTGCTTGTTGCAGCAGGGTGAGGGGGACCAGCCCACCCAACAGGCCTTCCTCTGATGAGGGGATGACTCCCTGGGCCCTGGCTGCTCGAAGGCACGTCATCAGAGCTCCCAGAGCTCCCCTGCTGCCTGAATGACCTGAGGCGGACAGTCAAACAATGGTTCTCGCAGTCTAGTCTTTCAGTCACGGGTCAGAATGTGTCGGACAAGGTTCCCCTTTATGTGTGGGTGTCAGTACCTGTGCCACTGTGTGGGTTGTCCTGCAGCGCCTTCACCATGTGAGCCAGACTCGCAGGGCTGCAGCGAAGCAGCTTGGGTAGGAAGTAGTCCAGGATGTAGGTGGTCTGGTCCGGCCTCGCCCGACACAGCACGAGCAGGAGAGGGGTGACCCACGTCCTGTGCCAGTGCTCCATCCAATCCTCCGTCTCGGACCCTGCCGCTGCACTTGCCAGCTGGGACTTGTGGCTGACAAACAGCCTCTCCAGCAGGTCACTGGCGTAAGGAGCGAGGGTCTGGTCACCCATGAGGCCGAGGAGGCGGGAAGGCAGCTCCGGCTGGATGTCCAGTAGGTGCCCCGCACCGTAAAGCTCTACCAGGCAGCTCAAAGAGCCATACTTCCCCCTCATGTGCCACTCCAGCCCGAGGAGGCTTTGGGTGAGGTTGGCGATGTAAGGGTCCGTTGTGGGGTCAGAGATGGCCGGGTTGGCATGCTGATGGAGGAGAAGGAGATTTCGGAACAGGGAGCGGGTCTGGTGCCGCACACCGTCCAGCGGATGTTCCCAGTGGGAGTAGATGTGCTCCAGCAGGCGTCGCTGCAGCTTGGAGCCTCCGCTGAGGGACCGCTGAAGGCAGGGGGGACAGGGCTGCGTCTCCCCCTGCAGGCAGTCCAGGGCAGCACTACTCCAGAGAGTCAGGACCCGAGCCACCACCATGGCCGTACTGGACTCCTTTATGCTGCGACACCAAAAACACAGTTAGCAGCACCCAAAGACTTGCAGCCCAACTCAGCGATGGAACAAGCAGCTACCTCACGTCCAGATCCAGCAGCGTGTTTGGCACCAGCAGCAGCAGCTGTTCCCAATGTGGCCCAGGGAGGGCGCCCTTCCAACTCAGCATGGCCAGAGCTCCATGACACAGATACAGAGAGACCCCGGCCGGGCGTCCGTTGCTGCACAGACCCTCACATTGCAGCCTGAGCCAGGGAGGGGTGGAGTCCAGGGCCTGCACCAAGCTAAGGAGCAAACCATTCACCTGGAGGGGGGGGGCAATCACACTTCCCTGAGTATGACCCTTAAAGTTTAGTCTCCAATGATGAAGGCACGCAGGTTTGGTGAGGATATCCTGGACTTGGTGAGGTGCCAATCAGGTTTGTACTCACCACAGTGGCGACATTGTCCCCAGAGCCCATGACGGACCTGATCAGTAACACCACCGCCATGCCTGCTGTGCTCTGCACTGACTGGATGAACTCCTCTGGGGGCAGAGGGAACAAGCTTTGTCGTGCCTCTCAAATCACTACACTTCTTGTCAATGTCGCAGGTAATCCTTGGCTCTACCGTCAGTGAGGATGTGCGTGTAGCAGCCCAGCAGGCCGCCCAACGTGTCCTCCAGCTCGCCCTGGGCCTGCAGGGCACCATGCAACACGTCCTGGCATCTCTGGATCACCAGCATGGAGGTCTTCACCGCAGCCAGGCAGGACTGCATCAGCTGGGCTTGGGCAATGTGGCGGCCTGCAAGACCTCTGAGAGAGCAGGAGGGGGCGACAGAGGCACACACAAGTGAGCAACCAGGACAGGAAGTGGGTCCATCCAACAGCGTGAAGCTTTACCACTGTGTGCTATCCAAGGTGCTAAAGAACAACAAACTGTGTAGCTTTCCAGGAAATATCACCAACTAACACTTACAGTAGCAACTACCAATATCTAGTTGGTGATGTAAGATACTCGTATTCATATTATTATCGTGCTCGGCCACTTCAAGTATGTTGCTATGAGTTCTGATCACCACCTTCTCACCTGTTCTGCTGAAGGTATTCATTCAACACCTTGCGGAGGAACTGCAACACTGCACAGAGCGCAAAACGGTTAAAGCTGGGACACAAGTCTGAAATCTTGTCTGCCGACAGTTAGTTAAAGTGAGGCTGACCTTCAGGCAGCAGCTCCTTGATGCACCGCTCACCTAAAGGTGGAAAAAAAAGCTGCTTAATCTACAAATTACACAAGGTCGGACTCGTCCAATGGCCGCCGAGGGACCCACTGACCGAGAGGGAAGCCGTCCAGACAGGCGCTGATGGTGTCCACCACGCGAGGCCACTGCTCTGAGGACGAGCCGGACGTGCAGTCGGACAGGCGGGAAGACAAGCAGGCCACGGTGTGCTCCTGAAGCCAGACGGGTGCTGATCCTAAAGCGCTGAGCACAGCAACACACAGGCAACATGAACAACAAAAACTAACATACACTCGAATAGAACATGCAAACTCTGCACATGAAGAGTGTGGCAGGAAACCTGTATCTACCTGGCGACAGCCCTCCGCAGGGGGTTCTTGTTCTGCAGGGCCGTGTAGAACAGAGCCAGAGTGTGTAAGCAGGGGTCCAGGAGCCCCCCGTCACACTGCTCCCTTCTCAGACCCTCCAACTGGGACCCCACCTGAGGCCACAAGGAGAGATAGATGCACAAACACACACACGAGTCCCATTTTATGCATTGTTTGTCACTGTCGTTGTGACACATGGTGTCATTTCAATTTGTGTCTCATTGTGGTCGATTATCATCTTTTAGAGAGAGCTTGGCAGGTTTTTGCCGCACCTTCTAGTATTTTTGAGTTTTTACAATGATGTCTGTCTCAGTATGGTATTTTTTAGTCTTTTTTGGAGTAGTTTGGTTCCTCTTTTGTGGAAGACTTGAGTCTTCTTGCATTGATTGATGACTCTTGTCTCCTTACTGTTGATTTTCATGCTTTTCTGACTGAGCTCATTTATCTCATTGTCACTGGATGTCTGCCACAACGGTTTCAGTGTGATTTTTTTTAAATGATTCGAAAAGATCATCTCTCGCATTCCTTTTGTCTCTGCCATCATTTTCTGTCTCTGTCATGAGCTGAATCGCTACCCTTTTGGAATCCCTTTTACATTGCTTTGTGAAGCTGCTTCTTGTGATCCTGCCACCAATTTAAACTCACCTTTTTAACCAGCTGGATCTGCTGCACTGGCTCTTTCAGCTCCAGGCAGGACTGCAGCGTTTGGGCAATCTGTTTGACTTCATCGTCTCCTCCACCAACAGAGAGGGAAGCTGACAGGGGGTCAAAGGGTGAGGGGGGGTAAAACACAGCACAGTAGCAGATAGACTCACATGCACTGCTCTACCTGACGGACGCTAAGTAAAAGCACTCGTCCTCAAAACCACAGCAGGCTCAGAGCTCAGTAGCTGGCCGCACTCACCCATCAGCTCCTGCAACTGCTTCTCCTCCAACACAGCAGCCTCCACCTTGGCTGTCTTCTTCTTCACCACCATGATGCTGCTCTCTGTGAGGAACACCGACCACTGAATCGTAGTTTAACTGCACTACAGAATAACATCCAACTAAGCAGTCACGTATTCAAGCGACACAGAAGGGACTCTTTTTTTCTGCGCCTAACTGAGCCAAGCACACGTATAAACAAATGTTAGACGCAGTTTCCACGAAATAAAGACACTTTTTTTCCCCTTAAGCTTTGCTGACAGACCTGGAGCCGGGTAACGTTAGCTGTTACAGCTGCTAGCTATCCGCTAACTCCTAAAAAGAACATATCACACATGTAGAGTAAACACTGACGCAAACAACGCCAACAGCGTGCACATATCTCACAAAGGCAGCACGTATCAGTAAATTGAAGAGTAGGAAACGTTACTAACATTCAGCATGTGGCTCACTCACTGAACGGAGCTGATTCAGGTCGTCTACTGTTAAGTTACAGACCTGCAGTGTTATTTTCCTAGTGAGTTTTTCAGAATTAAAAATTTTGTGAAAAAATGACGCAAAATTACGAAATAACTACATAATTTTTGCTATATTTTTAATTTAGGACTCTAAGAGATAAGTTATAAACGAGAATTCACGGTGCTTGCTGAATCTGTTGATAAATATTTGAATGTATAAGTAACAAGACACTTATTTTGAAGTAAAACTTCTTCTGCTTTGTAAGTTCCCTCAGTATACTTGACTTTAAGGTCCATGCCGCACGTATGTGTCGTCACGTCCTGTACAATGTTACGGAAACGCCCTCGGAGTCTCTCTAAAGTAGCGCTCGGCTTTTTTATTGGTGAAAAATAAACGTCAATCAACATCAGATCCAGCGCTCCTGCTGCGCAGTGAAACGCCCACAGAGTTCCTGGATTGGACGACGCAGACGAAGCCCACCCCTTAAAAAAGAGCCAGTCTCCAACTTTTGCCAGAGAGCTGAAATGAAAGGCAGTGGGAAAGCCCGAAATTCAGCGAATTTAGTCCTGAAATAGGATTTTCATCCCTTAAATACAAACAAACTCACCAAACCTGGACTCGACATGGCGTGAGGTCCCTCTGACAGTTTGTGTACAGCTTTAATATAAGGGTAAGTCCAGAAACTCAGAAGAAAAGAGCGTGTTTTAATTAAATATTCAACGACAGTCTCATGAGTTGGAAGTTTTGACTGAATTCTTACAGCGTGACCGATTGTTTGATTGCTTTTTTCTCGCATAGTGTTTCGTTGAAAATCGAAAAATATCAGAAATGTTAGAGTTGAACCGCGATTTTCTTGTCGTGTCATTTTTTTGAGATGTTGGAAAAAAATTTATTTGGTTGAAAACTTTCTTTATCGAAAATCCTGCTTGGTCAGGGAAGCATTTTGGCAAAGTTAACTGCACTAAACACAAGAAGCGAGGTTGTGTTTTACTCGAAAGCATAATGTTTTGAGATAAACAACATTCACAGCCGAATTCATGTGTAAAAGAAAATCCCAACAGAATGTGATTAGGACTCATTCAATAACACTGGCACGAACAGTAGTGTTAAAGTGTTTGTTTGTTTTTTGTTTGCTTGTTTGTTTGTTGTGGGGATGAAAGCAATAGCTGTTGTTTTCAATAACAAGCTTTTTACACTCAACTTCCCTCAGTATTTAAGGTGTTTTCTTTCCGTTTCCACACCTCGGTTTCACCGCTTTGTCGCCGTTTACTCGGGAACGCCATGACCGAATTTCAAAAAAAGTGATTTTTGACTTCACCATATAGGTCCGCACAAGTGTGCCGATTGTGGTAGTAATCCGTCGCTGCGCCACGGACAAGAAGCGTTTTGAAAAGTGGCCCGTTTTGAAGCCTCCCCATTGATTTCAATGGGGAAAAAGCGCCCGCTTTATCGCCGTTTACTCTTGAACGCCATGACTTTTGTAAAAACTGCATACAAGTTCGGTTCAGCCAATCGTTCTGCATAAGTGTGCCGATTTTGGTAGTAATCCGTCGCTGCACCTCCGACAAGTAGCGTTTTGAAAATTGAATAAAAAAACAGGCCAGCGAGGCCTCTAATTGGCTGACCCGAGCCGGCGTGTGCGTGCGCGCGTGAAAATCTGGCGCACCTGTTACGCAGAAAAGTGAGATTTGAGCAGATCGTTCACCCCAACTCCTCACGATTGCGATTGAACCGCAGCAGCTATCTGATAAATTCTTGAACCGTGAGCGCCACGAGGGTCGGCCGCTCAACTGAGTGTTTTTGGTTTTCGGCTACCCCCCCGAGTTCATTTTTTACGGCAGTTTTAAAATGAGGTGCATTTTGGGAGCTCGTCTGAAAATCTGTCCTTTTCTCCTATACTTTACAATGGGAGCTGGACGGGACTGTCTGGACTCTGAGACCCGTAGCTCAAAAGCCGTGAGGCCCAGCTCAACCGTGGTCACATCACATGAAAGATGAGGCCTGTGGCTAGTTTCGAGCTATAACTTGTCATGACCAAACCTTCGGTTTGGCCGTGAATTTGAGGAGTTCACGTTTTTTTTTCTTTTCACTTCTCCCCTGAAATTTAGAGTGAGTGATGTCATCGTTAGAGTGAGAAGCAGAATCTGCGATTTTTGCGTTTTTACCGTAATGTCAACGATGATTGTGGCCAAACCGTGCGACATTCGGACTTGTGGCTCCAATATGTCAGAGTTCCATCTCTTGTGACTGGCTCAATCTTTGAATGGTGTTTCTGCGAGGTCGTGAGGCTGAGCGATTAAGCCTCGAAGTGGCCTGGGTTTGTGCCGAGTTTTTCTGGGCCCCATTCATGTCTATGGGGAAAAAACGCCCGCTTTTTCGCCGTTGCCGCGGTAACGCCAAGCGTATTTTCATGACACACGCGAGCGCACATCACCCAATTGGGCCGCACCTGCGTGCCGATTTTGGGATAATTTACCGCGCGCCGAAAATCCGGCGGAAGAAAGACAACTATAAGATGCGGAATAAGCCAACAGAATAGTAGTAAGGGGCGCCTTGCCTTTGGCATGGCCCCCCTTAATCATTGAGATGGAGCTACCAGAAGAACTGATGAAAATCATAGGTCAGGGGGTCAAACGCACCCCAGCGTTTTTTCCAAAAGTCCCATTCGTCGGTTTCCATGAATGACGTGGCTTCAAAGGTCTGACATGTATATAAGTACAGGGTTTCACCTGGCAGAAAATCTGCTCATTTTCATAGTCTCAATAAGTTCACTGAGAAAAAATTCACAAGATAATTAATTACCTTATCAAAATGATGCATCAGGGAGAGATTGCTGCATATTTTTACAAAGGAATCGCAAGTCAAATCTCACAATGTTAGGAAATGACCTACACATGTGACAGTGGCAAGTATCATCAGCCTGTTTCATCGCACCAGAGGTGTAGGGAAAAAAAGATAAATTTGACCTTCTTTCTGCAACTCGTAAAAAAAGATCAGTCAACTGTCACATTGAAGTACAGAAATAAAATAATGTTGATTTTAAAAAAAGAAAATAGAAAACAACCAACATTAAAAGGTTTAAATGACCCATCATTTCATATGATGTTTGAATGTTTTTGTATGATGCCTCTGGTTTTCAGATTCATGCTTCCAGACATTTATTTTATGATTTGGAAATATCAATCTACTAGATAAACCAACTAATAATGACAAATAATATGAACTTGGCTTTCACCCAAAGGCAGACGCAGTTGTTCAAAATGCATGTTGATAAGTGGATCATTTGCATATCAGTTAATCAAACTTTTCATCCTCATTTGAAGTTTGTGTGTGTGTGTGTGTGTGTGTGTGTGTGTGTGTGTGTGTGTGTGTGTGTGTGTGTGTGTGTGTGTGTGTGTCCAGTAGAGCTCCGTCAAGTCTTATTGTTTTGTTTTTGTTGTTTGTGCTGCTCCCCCCCGAGTCTCCGTCAGCGCTTGCCGCAGCAAACGGGCGGCAGAAATAAGCCTGCAGAAACCAGTTTACGGCCTCCCTCCTCTGCACATGTGTGCGCCATCTCTGTGAGGAGGCCAGGCCGGTAATAAGAGGTTACTGCTGTGAGTGGGGAGACTTTTTCGATGTGCCTCCTTCCCCTCCGCCAGACATCCCCTCGCTCCCTCTCCCGTTTCTTCTTCATTCTGCGTGGTGCACGCGTGTGCATACCGCCCATCCATCAAAGTGAGCCTTTGGAAAATATGATGCCAGCCCTTCCTGGGGAGTGCAGTGGGCTGGTTTTGGACCAGTGTAGGTGTTTTCCTGTTTTGGCCAGGCCGAGCGATACGCCCACTCGGCCGCGGCGGTCCACCTGGGCTCGAACCCTGGAACATTTCAGGTGTTCACTGGTGGCAAAACAAGTTGGTAGAGGTATCTTTTAGGACAGTTTTTTAGCTGGATGTCCACCTGTTGGTGCTCAGTCACTATCTAGCCTTTTTGGTGGTGATGAGGACCTTACCTCCCAGCAGCTGAAGTTGCCCCTCACTGACCTGGGACACCTTGTGCCCGCGAAAGGGGCTGATAAAGACCTCTACAGGGAAACTACATCTACCATTCAAGGCCATGAAAGCATCAAAGTCATCATGCGACACAGAGCAGGTCACTGGTCTCGTCTGACCCCCATGTGTCCCGTCTGTTGTGCCCCCACCCCCTCCGCAGGGTGTGGCAGCATGGCTGAAGGGGAGGAAGCGATGAGCCAGGAGGACTGGAAGGAGAAGTGTCTGGTGATGGAGGCGCTCATGATGAAGTTCAAGGCGAAGATCATCACGATCCGAGGGCTCACCTTGGACAAGGTGGGTGATGTCTCCGAGGCATTTCGAGGGGATACGAACTGTGTGGGAGAGGGACTGCGGGTTGGATGTGGGATGTTGTATCGAGAAGATAAACCTGCTTTTAGGAGGAGACGGTTCAGTAGATGGATCAATGAGGAGGTTGGATGTTGATCACAGGTGAGATGAGTTTGTTGTCCTGCGATGCTGAACTTTACAGTTACAGCTGTTCAAGCTGGAAGCCAAAAATTGTTCATACACGCACAGTCTCATCTGTGAGCAACTTAAAGCAACTAACTGACCCCTATTACATATCTGTACTGTGTGAGGAGCCAACAGTACCTGGACACACACACACGCGCGCGCACACACAGAAGGAGAAGTTTTAAACTCACAACAGGAAAACCCCCCAAACTACAACTCAAGTTGATATTTTCGCTCTGGGGGGCCTGTGCCAACCTTGTCCTCAGGTTTCCCTATAGGTGACGCTGAAAAGGCTACAATCTGGCTACCTGAAAATGGTCCATCTCCACAGCTCAAAACATTTTGGAGATCAACTGATCACTTGATAGACCGGTTTTGTTCCGATGTGCAGTGGAGCAGGTTCAGTAAAGTGGGTTGAAAACAGACTGAAAATCAGAGACTTGTTGCCACAGTATTGTTGCAGTGGGCGGAAATGATGTCATGAGAAGCAGAGCTGCTGATACAAATGGACCACATTGTTTATAAGAGGCTTTTTCAGGGGGGGGACTCGAGTAGCCGCAGCCCTAAGCGGTTCTGGTCAGAGCTGCACCCTCACACAGAGCGCAGCAGCGGATCTGCAGTCTGGTGGGTTACCAAGCGGTGCCGGTCCCTCTCCCAGCTGGCCGGGGCGGCACGAGGGGGCGGCCCAAACTGCCTCAGTGGCCTAGATCTGAAGGCACTCCCCAGGGATGCTGATTAGAGCTCTAATGTAAACAGCAGTCTGACCGCAGGGCTCCGCCACGCACTGCATCATGGGATTGACCCAGCTCCAGTCAATTACAGAGTCGCAAGTAAGCTCAGCTGGACAGCAAAACAAAGTCCCGGAGAGGCGAAGGAGGGCCAGCCCGGCTCCGGGTGGGTCTGTGCAGCCCACGTAGCACATGTGAGAGTCTGCGCTGTGTATTTTTGTCCGCATCCGTCCTGTTTGACAGGCTCTGATGCGTTTTTCCATTTGGCTGCATGAATTCTGCACAACCGCCTCATCCGTAACACCTCAACTTCCTTTATTGAACTTAAAATTCAAGATTAAGTTAAGAGACTAAGGCCCAATTCCAATTCTCCCCCTTAACCCTCATCAACAGGTTTACGGTGAAAGAAGCATTTGTATTGTTTGAGTTTCTTCATTTAACTCTGGAAACTGAAATAAACACTGGCCTCACACGACTCTCTCCATCAACAGCAGTCGTTCTTCATCAGTCCCTTTTTGTATATCACAAAAGGGCACAGAGAAGAGGATCGTTCTGCTTGTTGACTCCAGACCAACGTCAGTACGACGGTACATACCTTTTGTCAATCTCCGTCTAAGGGTCTCTTGTCCTGCTTTACTCTCTGCCGTGGCGCCGTGCAGCGAGCGCTTTTCCAAAATTCTGATGAACACAGGAGTCATCGAGTCTTTGCCTCATACGGAAGATTACAGGTTTAATTTCCCAGGGAGCCAGAGTTCAGTCAGAGTTCAGTGGTTGCTCTCCGTGACCGGCTCTTGAATTACCCAGCAGCCAAAGCGCCGTCGCCCACCGGTAAACTCTTGCTCTGATACTCAACAGTTTCTCAGCTAGTCACGAATGTAGACGAGAGGCCTTGACCATCTCAGACGCTTGATGCATCTCTGGAAATTTGAAGAGAGCTGCTTGGGCTTGAGCTCCCACCAGGCAGCGCGGGGGGTCCTGGGTTCGAACCCAGATATGGCCTTTCTGTGTTGTGTTTGCATGTTCGTCATGTGTGCGTGCGGTTGACTGTGTCCAGGCTGCCTCCAGCAGGAAAATGTATTGATGCACTGTGCATGTGGTTACTGGCCACTTTATTGGGCACACTTGATCACTGAAGTGTGGTCTGAACCCCCCCGGTTCCACACTGGGGTCCTGGACCTCCCTCGGGGGGGTGCGCCACACATCAGATGAGTCCAGAGGTGCTGCCTGTTTTTGCTCCCTTTCTCACTTTGTGAACAGTAAGTTCAGGCAACATAAAAAGGAGTGACTTCAGTGATTTATCCATGCCATAAACAAAGGGGCTGAATGGATCATGTAGGCTCCATGATGAATTTTGTGGGTCAAACTGTTTAGGGGGTCTTTCCATGATCAGAAAGCAGCACCCTGGTTGGGTTTAAGCCAAAAGAAGTCATCTCCTTCATTTTTTTTGCTCTTTGACCAAAGTATTTTGCTTGTTTTGAAGAGTCCTCAGCCTGAAAGTCTCTGGGTCCACTGAATCCACTCCTGTGACTTTGTCCTCCTCCGGCCAACCCACCCCCGGTGCTCTGATCTCATCATGTCAGCATCCAGCTCCCCCCCTGCCGCTGTGTTTTTTCTGTCCCGCGGCTCCCACCGAATCAGCCAGCGCTTGTTGTTTTAAAGCTGCGTAGGGGTGGATGTACGTCACCGCAAAATCCCCCCTCTGATATCTGCTGGTGGAGGTGGACTCGTAAAAAGGCTGAGGAGGGGGTTAACCAACGTCAGCCCGGGCACAGTGAGTCACGCTGCTGCCCTCCGGTGCTGAGCGTCGAAAGAAAACAAAGATAGCTGGTATCAGTGCTTCAATGGCACAGGCTGAATGGGCCAAATCTTCAAAGGTTAGTAACTTTTCGGTGAACAAGCGAAAACAAACAAACAAGTGGACTCTCAATTCCCGAACCATGGTTTCATGTGGGACAAGTCCTGGATGAAGTCCAGCTTTTTCCACTACTTCTCGTCCCTCTCCGTTCGGATTGATATCAGGATTAGTTCGCACAAACCTGCCTTATTGAGTCATTTGTAAATGAATCAACGCGAATCTGGGTCAGCTCGCTGAATTAATGAAACCCTAGAAATCCTCGAAAGCCCCAGGAGAGGACTGAGAGAGGGGGGGCACGAAGAGCGGGGGGAGGCTTTAAACAAAAAAAGAGAGCCTTGTCTCAAGTTGGATTTGCCCAGGGGAGGAAATACCCAGTCTAGTAAACAGTCTGTGTGTGAGTTTGTGTGTTTGTATACAGGAAGTGAGACTGCAGGCTGAAGCAGTCATTTATTCCGTGTGTGTGTGTGTGTGCGCGCGCGTGCGTGCCTAGGACAAGCCGAGTTTCTTTCAAAAAGTGTTTTCACTGCATATTTTTGCACTGGAGTGAAAACTGACGTACGTGCAACTGCTGCTATTTTTTGGGGAGGGATGTTAGTTTTGGCCCGCGTGGCCTCCAGCTGTAACAGAAGGCTACACATCACATGGCAGCGCACAAAGAAACCGTGTGTGGTATACATGCTGTGAGGTTTTTACACCCACTGACTCCAACCATTCTTTGCGTCTGATGCAGCGAAGTGAAGGGACGAGAAAGCGGTCCAGTTTTTTTCTCATCTTCATCGCTTCAATACGGTCTTTGATTACCGTCCACGTCAGTGTCGGATCAGTCACACTATTCGTTCTCCTGCTTCACCTTTGACCTGACCATAGCTACTCCTGTTCATTTTGACCCCTGTTTTCCTTGTCCTACAGGATGGAAACACTCATCACTGAGTTACTACACAACCAACTATGTGAAAGACTGAATGAGCATCACTGCTAACAAGCCAATGAAGGGCTGCAGGCGGCTGCTGGATCCGCATCTTTTTGCTATCACGGTATAAAAAAAATAATTAAATCATGCCAATCCTATAGAGGCAGAAACACAGTCTGAGAAAAAAGTAAGGCACTCGCACACAAAAAGTTGTAAACCTCACATGTGTCTATTCTGTGTGCCACACAGACCATAACCACATAGGGTGGAGTGGCCTGCTCTGGTATGCTCCTCTATTCTGACTGACTCCACTTTTAGAAAGCGACAGAGCACGCCCCTCTGTGTCTTTTGGGGGCGGGGCCCGCTATTGGCCTGGGCCAATCAGAATCGGAAGCAGGTGTCGGCTCATCGGCTCATCACCTGGATCTCAGAGCCTTCTCTTGAACCGGAAAGCGTTTCCATGGAGAGACAGAGCCCACAGCACACATGCAGACTACTTCACACACACGCGCACACGCACACACAGACACAAATACACACACATCCGCTTGTTGCCACACTGCCTCGTCGCCAAGACCCATATGCCTACGACTGACCCCACCTTGTTCAGACACAGATGTTGCTCTTCTTTATGAGTCTCTGGAGGGGGGGGGGGTTCTACTTCTGCTGTGTACCAAAAGAGTTTTGTCTGTCATTATACTAATTAGAATTAACAATTGAACGGGACATTTAATGATACTTCTCTGGTATCAAACCCCTCTGAGTGTAAAGTGTCCACTGAGGCTCCCAGCCTTCAGAAAGAGGCTTTGTGAGCTTGCTGTCTGGCCCTGGGATGGAGCGACGGGGGGAGGGATGGAGCGATGGAGTTCAGAGGGAGGTTGGCCACAGAGCGCCAGTTGTGGAATTCCAGGAATGGGAGTTGAACTGGATTTTGGATTTGAGCTTGGGGCATGGAGGGTGGGGGGGAGGGTTACTGTGTAGGTGATAGAGCAGTTTGGAGGCTGAGGGAGAGAGTGTGTTTGTGTGCGCATGAGCATCAAGTTGGAGCAGTGGAGCACAGAGCGCAGGTAAATGAGTCGCAACGAGCATGAACAGGAGCCTCTCATTGGTTATCGCTGCAGGATGTGGCACACACATACACACTCACACAGCCGTCTGACTAATCCTACATGTAACTCACACAAAGCAGAGATCAAACACACACATGCTCTGATTCACAGGGGCAGATCATCATCATTCTGGGCATGTCATCATCGGACATGTGGCTGTGGATTTTTGTGTGCGTGCGTGCGTGCGTGTGTGTGTTTGCATGCGTCGTCTCTTGCTGTAGTCCACTGGTATGAAGTGGGCCTGTAATTAACTCAGCTCTTTGCCTAATGCTATATCTGTTATTGAGGGAGGCACGTGCGGTTTGTCGTTTGCAGTGCTGCACAGGATCTATATTGAGAAGAGGGAAAGAGCGTGCGTGCGTGCGTGCGTGCGTGTGTGTGTGTGTCACTGAGATGTGTGGACCTCTATTCTGTTCAGGTCTGCTTTTGATCCGAACACAAAGGTCCAATGTGCACAAATTTTGTACAAATGTACACAAAGAACCTTTATTTCTCTGCTATTATTGCTGAATCTGTGTTGATCCATCAGTCTTTATCAAGACACTAGGAAGGATAGTGTGCAGTTTTGGAAATGGCTGCGCTGGTCGATCACTTTCTACCATCCCAGCCTAAACTTTTATCCTCAGAAACTGACTCTCTGTGGTCTCGTGGAAACGGGCTGGGCTGGGCCGTTTGCAGCGCAAAGGCCCCAGCTGCCTTTTAGGTTCCAGGCAAGGCAGCGTGGTGGAAACAGTGAGGGTGGCTTGGCAGGGTGTGGCTGCCCCTGGCCTGGCTGTACTTCTGCTGGGCACTGTGAGTCCACAGAAGCTGTGTGTGGGGGGGGGGGGGGGACTGGGACTGGAGCACGGCCACGCCACTCTTCAACAGCTGCATCCACTGTACGCTCCCATACAGCTGGGGAATGACAGCAACAACGGCCGCAGTGTCGGCTCGCTTCAATGCTAACTTGTTCTTTCCTCCTGTGAAAGTCGTGGTGCCACTGTTTCCCCAAGAAGTTGGCCTCATGAAAGTGTGTGGATTTTAAGTGAAATAGTTAAAAAAAAATAGAAACAAGACCATGTAGACCTGTAAGTCTTTATGAGCTAAAATTGTTCTCTGGCTTTAAAATGTCATTAAAGCGCTAATGAGGCATGTGGGCAGTCCGGGGGACTCGGCAGTGTTAGATGGAAAATGTTTTTCTGTCGACAAACTTTCAACTCTTTTATTAGAAAAACAAAAAACAAACATATATTAACATGCTCCCAGAACTACCACTTCATCACAGTGAGGAGTTCTCAAACGATGAAGGCCCCCGTGCTTGGGTCTCTATGGCGACACGCTGCAGAGACCATTGTGTCCTTTGGGTTGTCGTTTGGATCTGTTTGCATCTTTTTTCCCAGTCTCCACCTGCGCCGTCTGCAGCCTTAATAGTCTTCTCAGCTCAAGTCACATCATTTTTTACCCAGTCAAAGTTTTATCCCTCAAAGTATTTGTGTCTGTGGGAGCTGAGTACGGCAACAGTATTGGGACAAATACTTGAGAGAGAGCGTGCACTCCTGACTGCCGTCAGAAGAGACAGGAGATCCACAACCAGGCCGACCAGACAGCAAATGCATTGCAAAGCCGTCAATCCCACAAGCATTTTCGCTGATAAACACCAAACAGATTTGTAAAGCTATGATTGAAAGACAGAAGCCACAGATTTGAGACATTTATTGTTGAGAACTGCCATAGATTTCATGTTTTTCCCTTTGCGACTGAAGCCAATGCGATCACACAACACAAAATTAGAAGAGTCAATACAGACAACAGAACAATGTTGGTGTCGGTTTTTCAGATCACGCTAAGTAGCATTGTTAGCGCCAAACCTTGTGTCAAATCCATTTTTCAGTCTGAAATCACATCTGCAGTGAAGCTCATGAAAGGACTTCCTTTGTTCGTGTCAGCAGTGTGTCTCGCTCCGAGACCCGAGTGGCTTGATGGTGTGTTTAGCCCCAAAAACGTGCGGATCTGGTCTGTCTCCTAGGTGTGTGTGTGCGCGCGCGCATGTAGCGGGACATGCTGTGGCGCTCGCCACTCAGAAGCTTTCCATCCACATTCCTGCATATTTTCCTTCCCAAAGTTTCTGAGGTTTGAGAGAGAAGACACTGGTTCCCTCGGCTGCTTCCGCCGCTTTGAGCCGAGGAATTTCAGAGGAATGCTGCTCATAAAGTCATCTCCCTCCCTCCTTCCCGCCCCCTGAAGGTTGCTTTAATTCCCGTGCATGTGAACATGCAATGCGTTTGTGTGTGCGCGTCAGCATCTGTCTCCATAGCTCCTTGTGCCTGCGTGTGTGCGCTTGTGGGTGGAAGCCGTGTGACCTTTTGGTGTTGCTGCAGTTTTAACACACTGCTGCCAGCTTCCACATGCTCCGCTCTGATCTCGGCACACAAGGAGGTGGTTGTGAGTTTACAGAGGTGACACCTCATCATCATTATGTAAGCGTTGAAAAGGTACTGCATGTTGCGCTCCTACAGCCATAAAAAGACCTCATCAGTCCCGGGATGTGAGTGTTAACGTCAATAAACCACGGCAGCCTCTCGATGTAAAGAAAGCACCTAAAATAGACCTTTTATGCCTATTTTGTATACTATATATACATGAAGTAGAGCACTGTAGTTTTAATGAGCCTCACTTCAAAGTAATATTCACTTTGTTGTTAACAACGTGTTAATATAAAGTTGCCACGGAAAGCAGGAGAGAAAAGTACAGGAAAGGCAAATAAACAACGCTTCCTGTTTGCAGATCCAACAGTTGGAGACGCAGATGATCGATGCGGAGAAACGGGCCTTCACTGCTCACCAGCAGGTAAGGACGCAAAGCGCTGACGTGTCACTCTCTTCTGCCGAGTGCACTCACGAACGGATGCCCGTCTCCTTCCAGGTGCAGTGGATGGAGGAGAAGCTCAGGGCCCCAAATGGTCAGTGCGGAGACTTGGAGGTGCGCTTGTTCCAGCAGTGCCGGGAGCTGCAGGCTTCGGTGCAGGAGAAGGAGGAGGTCATCGTCCAGCTGGAGCAGCAGCTGGAGGAGCAGGTGAAGAAGGCCCCAGCAACTCAGCAAACGGGCTGCCAGGAAAATGCGATGCGGTGAAAGGCTTGTCAAAGCTGTGGGGGAAGGTGGCAGACACATGGTTCTCTTTGGATATGGAGAAGATTTATTGAACTTCTTGATTTAGACCAAAAAAATGCATCATAAAGTATTTTTTCTTTGGTTCATACCACTGATGTCACATCACATCTGCTCCCAGCGCCTCTGCAACCTGTTTTTTAGGGTCCGTCTGGGTTTCTGTTCCTGCTCACGTTCACCTTCTCTCCCCACAGAAACAGTTCCGGCTTCAAGATGCCAAGACGGTGGAGGAGAAAGCAGCCAAGATCAAAGAATGGGTAATGCTGAAGTTGTCCGAGGTAAGAAAAAAGGACTGGCATCACATCAAGATCAGGGGAGGACAGATGCTTGGATCTTGTCCCTGGACAGAGTGTTTATTTTCTCTCTGAAAAATCACCAGTGACCAAACAGATTTCTGGAGGTTTTTCTGCAAGACAGGACGAAAACTGTTCATCCGAGTTAGAAAGAAGTAGTCAAATGTATAATAGGAGTAAAAATGTGATGTGAAGTTTAGAAAAAGAAGTAAAAACGGCTCACGTTTGTGTCTGTTTCAGTTCGAGGTGGAAAATGCAGCATTACGAGAAACCAACAAGAAGCAGGAGGCTCAGATCATAGAGCTCCAAAAGCAAGTTCAAGGTGGGAACACAAAGTCCTTTATCGCAGCTGCAGTTACTGAACGACACTGTGATAATGTGAACCAGCACAACCGACAGGGGGGCTGCTAAGTTCAGATTCAGATTAAGTCTGACTTCAAAGGTCAACAGTGCAGCAACACGTTAGGAAGTGCGTAAACAAACGTCCAGGATACACACAGAGGTATATAGAGTTACTTAAAACGTATATAAGTGCTGGTTGCTCTTGAGTGTGGACAGTCTGTGTTTATTTCACACCCCGCGTGTTTGACCATGTCTCAACGTTGACATTGGCAGCCTTCGAGCAAAAGGCCGGCGCTGGGCGAGGAGAAGTGTGCCGACCAGGGGAGGCGCAGCGCCTCAGCAGCCTGACCTTTGGCTGTTTCCAGGTGAGGGGCAAAAGCCCGCAGGTCCTGACTGGACCAGCGCCGTGCCAGAGGACCCTCAGCACCCAGGGGGAGGTAGAGGGCGGAGACACAATGGGTGAGTGTCCAGGACGTCGCTGCGGTGGAATTCTGCCTTCAGATAAAATCTAATGGCTGTTTTTGAAGGTCTGAACTTGATTCAAAGATGAGACTTTTATTGGGTTTTATTAGGTATTGATGAATTTAATGACAGTGAGGGCAGGTAAAGACTTTTAGTGTCTCCTGAATGGGGTCCCTGACCCCAGATGGGAAACCACTACTCTGGAACACAGTCCAAACGTTCATCATTATTCTTACACTGTGGAAATACAAACGTTCTGTGTCCACATTTGCTTTGGCAGACAAGAGCAGTAAGCCGACAGCCTCCTCAGGGACGGATGCTGAGGTCCTCAGGTTGAACCAAACTGCCCTCCTGCCACCTCCACTGGAGGGCGACAGCCCGCCTGAGACCCTGACGGAGAATGGACCCCAGTCCCGCGGCGTCTCCTCAGTGCTCTCTGGCGCTGCCTCGGAGGGGGAGGGGGCGACATGCAGCCTGGAGTTCAGCCGGCCCGGCAGCGAGACCTACCTGACGGCGTCGGACGACAGCAGCTCCCTGTTCGATGACGACATGCAGCGCGCGGAGCGCCCCAGCTTTAGCCTGCTGGAGTCGTCGGACGGGGAGCGAGTCGTCGGGTGTAAAGAGACGGAGGATCGGGAGGGAGGCGGGGCCAAGCTGGACTCTGAGGAGCTCAATAAGCGGTTTCAGTCCCAGAGCCTGGACTCCTCGTCCTCCTCCAGCGAACCCAACACCCCGGCCCTCACCCCGAAACGACCCAACCCGCCCCAGGACCCCAGGGACAACCCGGCCTCCCCCAAACAGCCCCGCCTGAGGACCCCGGCGGGCCTGATGATGAAGAAGCACCTGAGTCAGCCACCGATCAGCAGCGAGGCAACGCACGGCCAGACGCGCAACGCCCTGAGCATGCTGCGCCCCTACCAGCCCCAGGAAACCAACCTGGACCAGCAGCTGGAGGTCTCCATGGAAACGGGCAGGGTGACGCCTCCCAGCACGCCGTTCTCAGCTGGGACGGAGGTAAATTCAGAGAGTGACGGCGCCGCCGCTGGCAACAAGCCCCCGACTCCTCCTCTACACCGGCTCCCCTCCTGGGTAAGAGCGACCTTCATCAGTCTGAGGCTCAACATGAACTTACAGATGGATGCTGAGCCGTGAGACAAAGGGGAATAGAATGGTTAGTGGTGAAGATCAGGGTTGCTATGAGGGACGACACAGGTAATGAGTCATGTCTTCTTCAGGTGATGCCTAAGTTTTCTATAAGAGCCTGACCTATTCACTCTGCCACCTGTTGACAGTGTGCATTATTGCGATAGTGGCAGCAGAGTAACAAACCCCACCAGGCATCACATGTGTCTGATTTGGACGTGACAGAGCAAACAAAGCCAATGTTTACATTTGATCAGAAGACTGACAGTTTGTGATGCACGTCACCTTCGTAGGAGAGCCGCATCTACGCTGTGGCTAAATCTGGGATCAGACTGTCGGACACGTCCTGCACTGATCCTGCGAGCAAAGGTAGGACATCAGGAGGATGTAGAGCAGCAGAGCCGAGCCTCTGCTCCGTCTCAGGAACTGAACGACTTCTTTCTATGCCACAGATCTCTCCCTGAAGTCCTCCTATCCGGCCTTCATCATGTACACGTCCCTCGTTTACAAGAACATGACAACGCCGGTTTACACCACCTTAAAGGGGGTTAGTACCACACCCCTCGGCATCACCCGCAACTTCAGCGCCTGTGCTGAGCGGCCATCCTTGTCTGTCCCCTGCAGAAAGCTACCCTGCTGAGCAGCAGTCCCTTCTCGGACGAGTCGTCCAGCTCGGAGGAGTCGTCCAGTTCGGGTGAGGAAGACGGCTCCGTGTGCAGCTCGCACGCCTCGTCCGGCTCGAGGAAGGACAGCAGCCCGGGCAGCCCACGCTCTCTCAAAAGAGGTGCGACACATGAGAATGCTCGTCTGTGGTTTTTTAGGATTTTCTGTTGAATCTTGGTTTTACCTGCTTATTTGGAGTTTAATGACAGGACTTAGAGACTCTCACACTTCTTGTTGAACTTGAACTCACCATGTTGCATGTGGCCCCAACCCTGCATGTCCTCCAGCTGTGTCTGTGGCCTCCATGACATCAGAGAGTGACTACGCCATCCCGCCGGATGCCTACTCCACCGACACAGAGTGCTCAGAGCCGGAGCAGAAACTGCCAAAGACCTGCTGTTCAACCGGCGACAACGGCAAGAGTGTGAGTCATCCATCTTTGTCTTTTACACACACAAACACACGGACACACACTGTGTCGCATCTTCCATTTGCCATTGTCTTCAGCCTCTCAGTGAGCTGTCTCATGTTGCTGCAGGAGCCGATGGAGAAGTCAGGCTATCTGCTGAAGATGGTCAAGACTTGGAAGAAAACCTGGAAGAGACGCTGGTTTGTCCTCAAGG
This sequence comes from Malacoctenus gilli, assembly GCA_032164315.1. NCBI lineage: Eukaryota > Metazoa > Chordata > Actinopteri > Blenniiformes > Labrisomidae > Malacoctenus > Malacoctenus gilli. Next base: position 3,728,186 of record JASSRZ010000014.1, on the reverse strand, counting down.
ATGGAGAACTGCTCTTCTATAAGTCACCTGTGAGTGTCTTCAATAGGTCGTCAGATCCAGCCGAAAGCTCACGTCATCATATGTCATCGTTCACAAAGTTCCCGCGACACAGCCGCCCTGCCTGACTCAAAATCGTTCCCCCGCAGAGCGACGTGATCAGGAAACCTCAGGGTCAGATCGAGGTCAATGCCACCAGCAGCATCGCCCGAGGAGAGGGCAAACAAGTCCTGCAGGTATGCCATCCTCCCTCCAAAACCAGAGCGTCATGTCAGGTATAAAGCAATGATGCTGGAAAGTAGTTCAGAGGATGAGAAACTGAGTGAGTGAGTGAGTGAGTGAGTGAGTGAGTGAGTGAGTGAGTGAGTGAGTGAGTGAGTGAGTGAGTGAGTG
>JASSRZ010000014.1:3711564-3723424 GCA_032164315.1 Malacoctenus gilli | reverse complement strand
GGTCAGAGACGCACGCAGACGCTTTTCCTGACGTCCGACGGGTGGTTAAGTGTGTGTGTGTGTGTGTGTGTGTGTGTATGTGTGTGTATGTGAGAGCGGGTTTCTCCCTGGCTGGTGTCTTTGTTGTTCCTCCTCGCTTCAGGTGATTCGCTGGCCGTGCATCCAGGAAGTGATGAGATCACCGTGACAACAGTAAACAGGAGCGCCGAACTCGACACAGGGACACAGAAACCCGTTTGTTGTTCTCTGTCAAGTCAAGGCAGCAGAAATACACTCAGTGTCTTCGCCTGAAGTGAAGTACTGATATTCATGTGGAAAACACTCTGAACTTCAGATTACACAGTATTGAGTTCAATCACATGGCATCCATAAATAAAAATAAGCTCATTCAACTTTAAATTGCTATAAACTCAAAATAAGAACACAAAACTGGACTGGTCACCCAAAAAACGGTTTGGGAGCCTCCTCACTGACAGCCTTCTTCGTACTGTCACTCCCGTCATCCGTCGTCTTCTTTTCATTGAACCCCCTCTGCAGGTGGTGAGCTTCGACGCCTCCACCACTGTGGACGAGTTCCAGTGCCGCCTCAACCAGGACACAGGCATGAGGAAGACGGGGCTGTCAGGCTTTAGCCTGTACACCGATGACCCGACCGGACGCGAGCTGGAGCACTGTCTGCAAGGGGGCATCAAGGTCTCATTCTCGTGCACCCACCACCACCCCCGTCCACCTCTTGTTGAACCTCCACCCTCACGTTTGCGTCCTCATCTCGCCCCCGGCAGATCTGCGACATCATCTCCAAGTGGGAGCAGGCCTCGAAGGAGCAGCACACTGGCAAGTCGGAGAACACCCGGACCGTCCGCCTCACCTACAGGAACAGGTAGGGAGAGCATCCCCTGCTGTGGGGGGGGGGGGATCACATCAAACATCAGTCCATCAAAGATGCAGATTAATGAACACACATATTTGGAGTGATTAAAAACAAACGCTGAACGTCATGTTCCGCCTTAGAGAGGTAGGGCACCCTCATCCAGTGCGTCGGCGTTTCGTTGAAGTGTCCCATAAAGTCTCCTTTCCGTCTCCTTTCCTGTCCCTCCCCCAGGCTGTACTTCTCTCAGCAGGTGAGGGGGGAGTCTGAGCGGGAGAGGCTGCTGCTGGCCTACCAGACCAACGAGGCCATCGTCACGGGTCACTTTCCGGTCAACAAAGAGCTGGCTCTGGAGATGGCCGCGCTGCTCGCCCAGGTCTCACTCAGCAATGCGCCCGCATTCTTCCACAAAAAGACAAGCAACAACTCAGTTGCGTGGCGGTGACTCAATGCTCACAGTCTGCAACGAACCCACTGTTTGTTTCCAGGTGGAGTTTGGAGATTTTGAACGGCCGTTTTCTGCCTCTGGCTCCGCTCAAACCAAGTCCACTCAAACCCTGAAGCAGGTTTTGGACCGATTTTACCCGAAACACTACCGCAGGACCACGTCTGAGGATCAGCTCAGGTCTGAAAACGGGTGGCAATGCAGTCGCCTCGCCTTTACCTCATCTCTGAGGATGATCTGTGTACTTTTGGTTTAAAGCAGAAGTCTCCTTGTCCCCAAGGCAACTGCTGCAGCGCCTCTCAGGTCGGTGGGCCTCACTTAGGGGCCGAAGTTCATCTGAGTGCATCCGGATCTACCTGACCGTTGCCAGGAAGTGGCCTTTCTTTGGTGCCAAGCTGTTTGAAGCTGAGGTGTGTGCGTGTGTCTGTGTCTGTGTCTTTGTCTGTGTGAGAGAGTGTGGATGAGAGACAGTGTGAGAAATAAGTGTAAAGCTCAACTGGAAGTTTGGTTGCGTTTATTTATGGGCTAATTTGGTACTTTTCTGTAAATGGCTGGAGCACACACAGAGGGGCATTGAACCCAGCAGTCACTGCAATCCGCAGACCGCTTGTGATCGGCTTGACCCAAGTCCAGGGGATAGGTCCATACCTGCTGTGTGCTCAAGTGCTCCGCCTCAATTTTCATATTTAAATTTGGAAGAAGTGAGCGTTCCAACGAACACATGCAAATAAGCTCCCACTGAGCTTTTATCACGTGAGGGTGAGGCCCGTGACCCCAGAACCTGCTGTGAGCTTGCGGGGGGTCGGGTTATCCCGACTCTGCTGCGTGTGTGTCAATCGATCCTGCTTGCTTGTTTCTCTGTTTCCAGTCCATCACGCCCTCCCCTGAGTCGGGCATGCGGGTTTGGCTGGCGGTGTATGAAGATGGTATCAGCCTGCTGGAGCACAACTCCATTGTAAGAAGCTCTGCTGTAGCACAGTCCCAGACAGCTGTCCAGACATGAATCCTGTCCTCTGTTGACTCCATTGCTTGTGCCTGTGGAACTGGTATTGGGTGATATGACAACTTGGTGCACGTCTGTCGGCAGAAAACCTGTTGGAGTTTTACAGTGGCTGGATGTGAGCATGCAACCTCTAGGAACCCCTCTGTACAAATCAATTGTGTTTGCGTCGTCAGAAACTGCTGGTGTCACATCCCTACAAGACCCTGATGACATTCGGGGGCTGCAAGCAGGACTTCATGCTGGTGGTGGGTCAGAGCATTGGCGCCAACGCCAGCAAGGACAAACCCACAGAGAAGCATCTGTTCGCTATGGATGCTTCCAAGGTGAGCTGGGGTGGCAGGCCAGCGGGGGGGACTCCGTTAAACAAGTGCATGGCCCTTTAAATGAGGGCTGTGTGCAGCAGGGTGGAGCAAGAAAAGTCAGTGGCGGTTTGCGCACTCCAAGTCCATCAAATCTCATATCTCTATTTTTCACTGGAAATATTTTTTTATTTCATAATTTCACCGGGCGGGTAAATTTTATATTTATATATACATACATACATGCACACACGCACAACATTGCAGTAAAATGCTGTTTGTCATCAGTTGGGAAGAAAGGCAAGTTGCCAGCAGGACAGTTGCACCTGCGGTTTAATCCATTAGTGCCACACTAATTTATCTCTGCTTGAACCCGACCCACTCAGAGTCATACTGGAGTCAAGATATTCAGCAGTCCACATGGGATGTAGTCCAAAACTTCACTCAGATCCAAAGTTAACATCAGCTGAAACAAAACGCATCAAGGGGGAGGTTCTGGAGTCACAAAAAAAGACTAAAACACACTGACACAACTGTTTTGTTTCACCAACAGATCAGGGAGATCACCCTCCTCATCTCCAGTTACATCAACAGCGCGCATCAGCAGAAGGCCGCCGCCCACCACCTGTCCGCCCCGGCACTGATGGTGGCGCAACCCGTCAGCCTGAAGAGCAAGGAGCTGCGGAGCAAATCCCCGCCAGCGCTGGGACGCCCCAGCAAGGCGCCCACGCTGCTGTGATGTCGCAACAGCGATCCCCAGAAGATAAAAAAAAAGATGGTGGTTGGACAAAAACTGCCCCGCTCATCCGTTCTGCTGCGGTTTAATAACACAGAAGCGATGAGGTTGCACCTCTTTACTTAATATCACCTTCTTCAGGCCTCTGAGAACACTTCATGAGATTTGTGGTGGCGAGTGCGACTCGAAACGAGGAAGAGACCCTTTGCAGTTCTCGGAGAACCTTTATCTTGCCTCCTCTGAGGAGTGTGTGTGGCTTACAAGTTGTGAAAGAGAGCGCTTGCCGTGTCAGGAAGAGTGTTTTGATGTCAGATCGGAGCGGACTGCAGCTGATGAAGACCGGGAGTCCGACTGTGGGTCAGGTAGTCTAAGAGTGTGACGGGATTCCAAAAAGAATTCTTTACTTAGTGGCACCTTTAGTTACTGAACAGCCAGTGGAGACGCGCACTTTAATCATCGACAAATATGTAGGGGGCCTCTCAGCGAGGGTTACAGTGAGCTAAGTGAAGTGGAGGGACGATCATGTTGGCGGGATGTGAACTTAAACGATGATACTCCTTTTGTTAGTCTTTCTCACCTCCAGTTAATCTTACATTTAAAATATGGGGCCAGGCCAGACTTTGACACTAGTTGCGTAGTGACCTAAAGAAAAGGCTGACTGCGTGGTTCTCAGTGGACACTCAGTCCCACTGTGACGGGGGCGTCACGATGGCGAGAAGTCGTACGGTCCGTGCCGGTGTCATGAAAGGTCGCCCCGGCGGCCTGCCAGCCAACTTCTCCATCAAGCTTGGAGAAGAAAAAGTGAAGTAAGTTAGAAGAAATGTTTGAAACTTGAGGTGAAAACAAAGGTAAAGAGGAAGAGTGCGAGAGGATGTTGATGCTGAAGGCGGGAAGCCGCGTCGGTATGTTGAGGCCTGCTGAGGATGTTTCAGAGAAGTGAAGCTGTTATGTCGGCTGCCAGGCGTGACTCAGAATATGAAACAGGATCCGAACAGAGACTCGATTTACCCTAAAGATAAACTGGAACAACAGGAGCTTCTTTTTTTTTTCATCCAAAGGTACTGTTTTTTTTTTTTGCTTTTTTTATTTTAAAGATGGTTCTTCCTTCCTGTATTGTCATTTTTATGATTTCTTTGTATTTAAGTTGTCCTCAGAGGATCTGTTGGCTTGAATAAAGCATGCTGCAGCCACCAGGTCTCAGTGAGAAAGCCTGTCATTCATTCGCAATAATCCCGTGGCCTGTGGGAAGCTGAAACCAGATGCCTGGCTCTGCTGCGTCCTCATTGGTCAGAACGTCCTGACGTGCTGATACTTGCAACAGGTCCCAGAGAGTGAACGACACACCTTCATTCCTCCCGTCCCCCGCGAAAGAGAGAGAGGGGGGGGAGGGGCGTAGAAAGCAGGATATATGATCCCTAACCTGTCCCAACTAGTTCACTACATGCTTTTGTGCCTGTGTTGCCATGGAAACACAGAGGGAGGGAAAGAAGGAAGTGGGTTAAAAAGTGTGTGTAGAAGATTGAAGCATTCGTTAACAGTCGAATCATGTTTCAGTATAAAAGGTAATAGTTTGTGTCTTAAGATCACGTTCCCAACCTTATCTTGTGTTACTAGATTTGACTAAAAGACAGTCGTTTGGGTTTAATTACACAACGCACGCAGTTCAGCCTGCTTTCTTCCTCAGTGACTTTTCACCTGGGTTGATCGTAGCCCTGTTAGGCGTTTTGTGTGCACAGCTCCGAGGCTGGCTTGCATCTGAGGCCAAAAACCAGACAAACAGGTTGAACACGATCTGAGGAGGGAGGCAACAAACCTCCTCCCACCCCTCGTGACAAATGTCACCCAACGAGCGAGTGTCACACCAACACAACTCCTTCCTCTTCAGACAGCTCTCGCCGTACGTTTACGCAGACTCTTTGTTGGCCATAGACTACAGAGGAAAAGGATTAACGTTCCTGTTAGAGTGACTTACTGAGAGCTGCCACACCCAATCAAAACCTCCCGTAAACAAACGCATGCCCTCGTACTGCATTTTCAAAAACAACTTGCCAGTTTCGGCGAGCTGGTACTTTTCCACTCAAACCTCCTTTGAACAGCAAGACAACAGCAAGGTGTTTTCAAACATTTTATTAAAAACAATCCAAAACAAACACGTAAGAAACTGTACAATCTATGACAGGATTTAAACCTCAGTGAGTTCTAATGTTAAAATGTGACTCGTCAGGCATTTAAAAAAAAAAAAAAGCACAGTTCTTTATGGCAGACAGATTGGACGTTGGGTAAAGGTTCTACACACTTAAATTAAATTAAAAACCAAAAAAAGCCACACAGGCAGTGTCAACAATGATGCCGTCAACAAAAAGCCAGTTAACTGTTCTTTTACAATTAATTTCTCAAGTAAAAATACAGTAATGGCATATTCCCACTGCGAAGACACAAAAGTTCATCCAAAAAACAAAAAAAAGCTTGATGAAGTCTCTTCATTCTTCCTGCTGCTTTACATGTTGTCCATCTCTCTTTGCTGCAAAGGAGGAGCAAGCATGTCAGCTTCTCTGTGGCACAACATGCAACTTTTGCATGAATCATATGCAAGAGGAAGTTCTTCTCACCTGAGTTTTGTTGTACCTCTGACTCTGGCGTCTTCTGGTAAAGAACTACACACAGAAAAGAAAAAGCATTAGAACTATATACAAAGAGGAATAAAACCTGCGTTTAAAGCCCAGAAGTGCAGCTCACCAGGATGAGCAGGCCGGCAACGACGGCCAGCGACACCACCACGATGACGGCGATGATGCCGCCTGACAGGTTCTTCATGGTAAACGTCGGGGGCTCCTCATCCACGTAGTACACCAGGATCTTCTCCATCTCCAGCGGCTTCCCGCCGAGGGTGGGCGTAAACTTATCCTGGCTCTTAAACTGGGGCAAGTCTTTGATCTGCCAGGAGAGAGAGAAGAGAGGATACTACAGTCACGGAAAAAGGAACTGCGAGAGGGAGTCAGAGAGGAGTACTCAGGCAGCCACCTACGTCTTTCTCCATGTAGTAGGCCATGTGGGTCAGGTCAGTCTTGCGGTCGCCCTTCTCCTTCTGAACATCCACCACAATCATGCGGGAGTCGGGGTCATACTGGAGAGGAGCAGATGAAAAGCTTAGTTGGACGGTTTGAAAATTGACGTTTGAAGTCATCGAACAAATCTGCGAGGTTGTCACTCACCTCAACTTTTTTAATCAAGTCCTTGTTGAAGTTCTTGTAACGCTTGTTGATGGCGTCAGCAATGGCTCTATTAAAGAAAAAGGAGAAATCAATATGGTCAGACCCTCGAACTGGATGGCAACATAAAATTTAACCTGGGAAGAAAGGCTACATACTCCTTTGCGTTGTCAGCAGTGACCTGAGTCAGAACTGGCTTGTGTGTCAGCTGAAGACGAACCCAACTGAAAAGGGGGAAGAGAAAGGAAACAATGAGGCACTGCGCGGTCATGCCGATTCCAACATTCGACCCGTCGCCTGTACTCACTAGGTCTCCACCAGCTTGTCGCACTTCAGGGTCTTGTCCCCCTTGTCGGTGCGCCGGACGCCAGCGCTGTTGACGCACCAACACTCCTCGGTGTTGTTGCATTGCTTGGCCTTGAACTTGCCGTCGCTCTCGCAGTCCGGGTCGTAGATGCCGTCGTTGTCCACGAAGGCCGACTCCACGGGCTTCCCTCCTGTACGGGTGTCCAGGCCTTTGCTGGCTCTGTACATCTGTGTCTTCATTAGGAAGCACTTGGGAATCACTGTGGAGGGGGGAGGGGAGGGGAAGAGGCACACAGATGGCCATGAGCATGCGTAAACGGCACCAAAAGACTCCAAACAAAAAGTTGTAGAGTTGGACAGTTCGCTTACGTTTGGTGCAGTCAACTGCTTGCTTTACATTGGCGCCAACCAAAAGAGTACAAGCACACGGTGTGCCATCACAGGTGGCCCACTTGGAGGTTTCGCATGAACCTAGACAAAAGAAAGCAGCAAACAGGACTTATGAGAGTATATCCTATGACCTCATTCGGGGCCTAAAGTTCTAATCGTGCCTTTGTGAGATGTGGTGGATCAGTAGTCGGGAGGGAAAGTTGCGGGCGGGCAGGTAGGTAGAGCTGCCGACACCTGGGCGTTGGTTTCTCCGAACACACAATTCACCACGGAGCGGCATAAACCCTCCCAACCCCCACCCAGCAGCGCCACCGCCAACAGCAGCAACTGCGTCTCACGCTCCCACAGTTAATTCTCACACACACACAAAAAGTAATTCACCTGGACAGGTGCGTCACTCCTATTCCAAAACTAAAACCTGTCTCTATCCCTTCAAGTTTTTCTAAATGTAAAACCAGTTTACTCCCAAGTAGACACGAAATGTGTCGAAGCACTATTAAAATTGCACTATTTTGTGGGGTGAAATTAATTAAATAAACTACTTACAGCCCTGAGCGGAGGCTCCCGCCGCGAAGGCGGCAAAAACGATGAGAATCCAAACTTTCATGGCGAAAGAACAAGAAAAGTGTCTAAAAGTCGTCCGTCCGTGCGTGTCTGTCGTCCACAGAGACCGAAGATGGAGTGAAGGGAGGAGGCGGGTGACGCTCCCAATAAGGACGGGCTCTATGGCAGGCAGGTGTGTCCCGGTCAAACTTGTTTGGAGAGAAACTCCGAGGAGAGCGCGCGCGCACTTATTAAAGCAGAGGCACGCGCACACCTGAGGACGTATCACTGCGCGCAGGTGAGTGGTAATTGTAGTCCGTTTGGTTGTTGTTCCCCAACTGACAGGTAGAGGCCCCAGCAGGGTCTATATAACACTAGCACCCCACCGTGACGTCAAGTGGAGCATGGGCGTTGACTGGGAAGGTGAAGGGAGTCAGGCAGACTTGGCTTCCGGTATGACCATATTTGTCTCTCTCCGTCTACCTCTCACTCTCAGTTGACATTTTTCTTCTTTTCATTTCTTGCGTAGAGTTTCTGCTTATTTCTTTAAGCTTTGGTATTTTTCGCCTGAGATTAACAGCAATAAAATACAATAAAATAATTAAAAAAAACAAGTTTAAGTTGGGAATTATCTCAAATATATCTGTTTAACCTTTGAAACATTTGTTGATGACCTTTTTTCATTCCAGGAAGTCTGAAATTTATTTGAGTTTTTCCAACATTTTTTCTCAAAACTGCAAATGGTTAAAAACATTCAAAATAAACATCTTTGGAAAGACACAAAAGTACAAAATCTTCCTTGATGTGATACAAACAGATGAAATGATAAAGTGACAATGAAACACAAAAAAAGATTTTTAAAAAGGCAGTTTAGATTTTCAAAACATAAACAGCAACCTTTAAATCACCAAACGATTTAGAACAATTTGACAACATGTGTTTTTTTTGTACAGTCGCTTCTTAGCAGTGTGTTGTATTCAACGTGAAATAGTCCTCCAATCTGTATTTACACTGTTAGGATGCCATGAACACACTGCAATGTGAGTTTTGGTCTATACTCTCTCAAATATTGCAATATTATTCTACTTATTGTTCAAAAAACAACAACAATGTTCGAGGATTGTCGAGTGATCTGCTTTTGTTTATGAAAAACCGATAGATCCTGTGTGGTGATGACATCATCGGCGGCCCCAGCAGGTGAATGACTTGAACAGAAACTCGGGGCTGGGAAAATATTGTTCAGGTGTTGTGAGTCACGCCGCGGCGAGTGACGCAGCTGAGTCACCCCCTCAGGTCCACTTTCGGCATCTCAGCCCCAGCGGCAGGACTGTTTCTTTTCCTTTCGCCCCATCACGTCTTGTCCTACAGGACTTTTGGCTGCACAGCGAAGTGTGTGTCATTTTGTAACACCGAGAAAGAAATTGCTCTCCATTTGTTCCTTCTACCTCCCTCTTTTTCCCATGTTTACAGTAGTTATTACTTCAGAGTTTCCGAAGGGTGACTACAGTTGTTTAAACTACTTTGTAATGCTCTCCTAAAAGTATGCAGCAATTTATGAAGTAGTGGATATTGCCATTGATGAACAAAGTGAAAGAAATACTTATATAAAAGGGCAGCGGTTTGTTACATCTTTAACTCTGGAAAGCAACACTTGGACCTAATTTGGTACTTTTTTGGGACAAGGTGGGAGAAAAAGGAAGTGCAAAAGGCTCCACTCAGTCACAGACTGAGGTGGTCACAGGTGTTCTACAGATATGAGGAACAGAAAAGCTTCACCACCTGGATAGAAGAGCCGGTGAACAGTTAAAAGGAGACAAAGAGCAGCCACGTTTCTGTCGAGGCTGATTTGTACTACAGGCGAAGAGGCTCACTGTGATCTTTTTTGGCACCCAGGGTGTGGTCGTGAGTTGAGCAACATGGGAGACGATGATGACTGTGGAGGACCAATCCAAAGGTTCCACAAAGCGAGAGCTTATGTAAGTTATTGAAAAGCAGCATCTTTTTGGCTTTGAGCGGCTTTTTCTGTATTAAATTCTTGTGTTTTGTCAAGTGGTGGGGATTCAGACTGTATTCTTCCAGCACAACAAAGACATATGAAGGCCAACTATGAAATACGTGTGAGAAGAAGGAATTAAAAGAATACATAAACATAAATGTAAGGCTGCCCCCTTCAAAGTACAATCAAACCAGCTGGATTACATTCATCCTGGGCATTCACTGCGAACCCTGACTCACAGCTTCTCACTGACCCATTGCGGACTGGTCAGCGACAGTGCAGGGGCCCAAAGTGGCCCTCGGGCTGGACGGTGCCCAGGTCTGCTCTGGACCAACTGCTACTCTGGGCTTCGATGGACATGTCTTTGAACACCTCCCAGTTTGAAATCAGCCCTCTGCATCTAACTTTGCTATTAGAAGCGTATTGATTTCATTTCGGCACCAACAGATGTTTTCTCCGTGACATTATTGCTACATATTTTCAAATGTCATTGACATTATTTCTTTGGCTAAGTCGCTAAGGCAACTTGTACTCGTGACGTATGAAATATGGCATAAATAACGCATGCCTTAACCCTTGTATGCTCAATCTTACGGCTGGATCTACGGAAAATTAGTTTGTATGAACAAAACAAATTACCAAAAAAAAAACAGTGGGCACAAGAGCTGCTTCTTTAAAAGGTGTAAATCCAACAAGGATCCAGTTTGCACATTTGTCACAATAAAGATGCCATTTGGGACGTTCACATGCAATTGTTTGTGTGTGCTGGGAGGAGAAAATGCAAATATAATAATTAAGCACAAACAAAGTGACTCATCAAGCCTGGAAGTAAATTTTGCCTGAAGAAATTCTGTCTATATTTACTACGTCTCAAAGGAGGTGCAAACAGCTTTGTATGCATAATCGCACACATGTATTATAGCAGGTAGGAGACATCAAAACGATGGAAGAAGGTGCAGAAAAGGCTTTTTTTCATTGTTGTGGGGGTATTTTTGGAGCAAATGAGGAAACACCCTTTGAAACAAGTCACTTAACCAGACGCTTTGGAGCTGTTGGAGGAATTCCGAGCACATTTGGAGCCAGCCGACCTCATCCACTGCTCACATCTTTTTTTTACCAACAGCATTTCTGCCCTTTTCCTTTGTGTCATTTTTTTGCTGCTGTGTGTGTTTATTGTGTGCGTTTACCAACACCTTCAAATCTTTAGGGCCGAATGTCACTTCATACTTTTGTCTCACCAAACTTGACATGCTGAAAACAAGGAAATGCGCTCATTTGAAAATCAGCTAAAGGCAGGTCTCTGACTGACGGTTGTTCCATCAACCTTTGAATGAGGATTTGGCATCACTGTCTCATCTATGGATCCTGCAATTTCACTCAACTCTGGCTACGAGGTGATTTCTCACATTAGTTAGAGAGAGTCTAATATCGGTGACAGGAACGGCGTTAAAATGAGCAAACGACACGACTCTCTGACAAAAGCAAGGCCTCAGTCTTGGCTGGGACCTCCATCTGGAGTCCCGGTCTGGCCGTGCCGCCCGCCTTACACTTTTCATTAATAAAAGAAACAGATATAGTTAGTTACAGCTATCATCAAGTAGACTGCTTCAGACCATCTGAATAGGATCCTTCTTGTGAAAGAATCAAAACGTCAGTCGAGTGTGAACGCCAGTTTTAGTTTGTGAGTTTCATTCAGGATCAGTGAATGACTGGTGTGTTTTTTTCTCAATTGAGTGTACCAGTTTTCCTCCAAGAAGTGTTTGCATGACATCAGTGAATTTGACCTCCTCCAGCATACCTGAGCAAAGGCATGCCGCCAGCACACGCGTTATGCTGAGAAAGAAGAAATACCACACCTGAGACACTAGCCTGGATGGCTTGGCATGTAACAACAACAGCAGCCAGCAGTGTTTTAACCACAGGAAGTTTCTCGCACAGAACTGCTGCTTGTCTGCTCTCGATGCCACAAATATACTGCCGCAATCAGAGAACCAACACACACACACACACACACACACACACACACACACACACACACACACACACACACACACACACACACACA